>JBBMFX010045187.1:0-11412 GCA_037832545.1 Rhabdalestes septentrionalis
ATAATAATAATAATAATAATAATAATAATAATAATAATAATAATAATAATAATAATAATAATAATAATAATTGTATTCCTTTTCAAATTGCATTATTACATGTGTTCATTTTTAATCATCCATTGAAATCAGGCTCATGTGAATAGGCTTTAAAAATAACTGTAAACTTAACAGACTCTACAGAAAGTTTGCTCCAGGTTCTCATTATGGTTTGATTAAATTTTGTCAGCCTTCTATAAAGTGTGTCCGGGCTGTGTCACAGCTGTTACAGTAAAAGAACACTCTGTAGATTCAACGTGTATCATCATGTTTGTCATTTTACAACAAACTGAAATGATACAGAATAACTAGGGCCCTCAGGATTCTTAGAGACTCCACCCACCTGCACATAAACTGTTAAAACTGCAGCCAAAAGCTAAGACTGAAGACTTTGGGAGACACTTTTGTCTACAAGCAATAAGACTTCTCAATCACAGCACATCATGGATAAACACTATTTTCATACACACACACACACACACACATACACATACACACACTCATTACTCATCTCTACACCCCGACCCCTCTATTCACACTGCAGTTTGTACACTGACTATTTTGCAGACTTGAACTAAATACCACACAATCCGTTATTGATTCTTGTATAGGTTATCTTATTTGCCATTAAATGTTCATTTTTATTACATTATAATTTAAAACTTTGCAAATTCAAATTCTTGAAACATATCTGTAAATCTAGCATAAAATATACTTTAAAACACTGGAAATTAGAGTTGATCACATTAATGAGATCTCTGGTTAATTTTTTTGCTAGAACTAGCATTAGCTAGTTTGCATAATTTGTGTAGCTACAATGTCAACTAACTAGCTAACATGAACATTAGCTACTTAGCTAATGTCTACACAATTTTGTTTCTACCGAGAAATGAAGCCACTGTCTGACACACACAAACCCACATACATTCACACACAAACACACAAACACACAGAAACACACACACACACACCCCTGAACACTACTTCTTAGGCAAGCAGCCAAGACAAATATCCTTTCACATGAGCGTGTGAGTTGCTTTATGTTCCTATGTGTTGAGAAATGAGGAGAGAGGATGCTTCTCCTTGAGGCATCCATTTGTTTACAATGCCACTTTGTCTACAGAAACACCAGCAGATGCTCTGCTCTGGATGACAGAGAGAGCTAAGTAAATACAAATCCATATTGGTTCCCCCTTGGCAGGTCCGCTGCTCCTTAGGCTTTTTAACAGCAGAGTGAGAGGCAAGGTGGGACATGATTTTAGATGTGTTTGGCAGGTAATGTTGGCATACCCTGCTGGACAAGCCTATTTAAAAAGAGAGTAGGAATGAGAATATAAAATAAATGTTAAAAAAATTTAATCAGTAATGACCAAAAGAGGAACTCATTGATTCATGTCTGGGAGCTTTCCAGCAGCAGGATTTGGGGAAATAGTTGAAAATGGTCCAAATATCACCAAAAATTACTTATTTGTTATAGAAATGTAGAGTATGAGGCACCTATGCAAATTGCTTATAGCTATTTGAAAAGAGTTCTCAATGTGGGATAAAATGTCATTCTGCCAGCAAAGTTAACATTATAATAAATACTACTAAACAAGAAGCAGTAAAATGTATCAAGATTTGTTTTGTTTATGAAAGTAGTTATTATGTAGATATATTGTGAGCTGGTGAGTAGAACACAGTTCTGGTTCTACGTTTCTCCTCAGTTCTTCTAGGAGTTGTTTGTAAAACTATGCCAGACATAGGCCCTACTGGACTGTAGTTAAACACCATTGAGTTCTCCACAGCTTTGGAACCAAAGGGGTGTATAATGCAAGGGCATAGAATTGGGTAGAACTGATGTGACTTCAAACAGTGACTGAAGACACACCTCTTCACTGAGCACTTAGGATTATAAATAATTTAACACAAACCGTCACAATGTTTTTTTCTCTCTGGTAGAATTGTGGTCTACGAGCAGCTCTTAATAAAGCCTTGGTTACTTATATGAAGGGCTACAAATATTTTTGCCAGTCTTTGCAGTTAAAAGAAGCCATTGCTTTCTTCTTACTGTTTTATTTAAATTTTTCAGTTGTATGTCATGGGATGGGAATACAAAGGCACAATATTACATATTTCAAAAAGACATTTTAAAATGTATTAATAGAACAGTAAAATGAATGTAAAAAAGAAACATAAGTGTAAAAATGAAATTCTACTATAAAAAACAAAATGAATATCAATATTTAAAATGTACTGATAAAACAGAAAATTAAATGTCTGCCAAAATGTTGTTAATGTAAATGAGGATACCTGACCTAAGGATTTGCCTCAACCAATGAACTATGGTCTCAAACTGTACACCGGCAAAATGGAGCTACAGTACGCCATTCTCCTTATGCTAATATATACTCCATATTCTAATATAAACTCCTCATGCTAATACATAATAAAATCCTAGAGCTGCAACATCCACTACACAAATGCTCATCACTAAGCTAAAGAGAAAAAAAGGTGTGAAAAGATCACAGACCCTGCTAGCCCAGAGCTTTTTCATGAGCATGGTGAATTAGCGTCCAGATGCTAGTTGATATGGAGCAGGTCCACAGTCACTCTATTTATCAAGAGGAGACTCCAGCCAGCAAACAGGGCGCAGTGATTAACATGTTTAATTAGAGCTACATTCGAGGTATTCCAATACACACACACGCACAAACACACACACACATACACACATATACAAATGCAAAACACATTTAAGCACACACAATCACAGTTACTGAGAAGATGAAGTCAGTTCCTTACTTGAAAATGACAGTACACTCACACCTCCAGTGTTAAAGTGGTATCCAAAGCATACTGTGCATTTTTATGAGCCTCCAGTTTAGAAACATTGTTAGAGAAGGGGTTAGGGGCATCCTGAAGTGTTAACTGACAACTGATAAGGAACTGACCTGAATTCTGTGATGCTGTGACATTGCACTGCTGAAATGTAATGAAGGTAAAGTGGAGGTTCTATTGAAAGTCCAGAGTGTAATATGAGTAGAATATAAAGTTAAAAGAAAGTGAGGTAATTCACTGGAATGATACATGATTAGGCAAAATCTAGACATTTATCTGCAATCAGAGTTCTGATGGCTTGCGACATGAAACTGTTATACTTTTGTTGAGCCAAAAGTATAAACCCTGTGAGAGTGATCTATGCAAGAAGGCTTTGCTCCTGAAAGGCAGATCATCTGATCCTCTGCTGTTTCTGTTTTCTGCAGTCTGAGGAGCAAAAAGCCACAAAAAATTCAGACCTCTCTGGACATGCAGCTCTGCTTGACCAGTCAGTTTCTTTTCACCGTTCATTGAATGATCCTCCTTGACATGTTCTTGACAGGAAAATGTGTCCGCCCCACCCTAATCAATATACACACTTGCTTGTTACCATGATACCTAGTGTGGATTGTGAGCAAATGCAAATATAGTTACACCCCAAAAATCAGGGTCCGGTGGAGGTAAGAATGAGTCGGGTCCTGGGTCGCCAGGTAACATAAAATGGATGGCCTGCTTCATTTTTGTGTGTCTCCCTCTTTAAATACATTATTGAAATGTTCCAAAGAGAGATATTGAAAACCTGCTCTTTTAATTTAATGTAAATAACAGATTAGGGATATTCATTTGAAGCCGGTAATAACTAATACTAGCTAGCTAGCATTAAGCACAAACTTATATCCAGGTGTAGGTGTGCATGGCTGAAACACTTATTTGGGGTTCAGCTTCAGGATGTGCAAGTGGAGGGATTTTGTGGCAAATACATAATTTTTTATAACATTTATTTTTTTAATTAGTGAGCTGGTTTTAACTGTATGCTTTAGGCATTGTAAAGGTGAGTATAGGTCAAGATGAAAAATAACAAAACATATATTTTGTTATTCAAAAATGTATCACTTTAATTTTTTTTTTGTTTGTTGAGAGCTCAACTATTTCAATGTGCCTTTCAAACCTGGTACCTCAGCATAAAATTAGTAGATGAACTTGCGCATAATAAATTAGACAATCATACTGCGTGGTGGGCTGGCAGTATACCTGGAAAACAATTGAATCAATGTCATTATCAAGTCACATGATCTGCATCTTAATTTTCTGCAGAAAGTGTTACTACTATGTCTACTGCTACTATTATTGTTTATATTTTGCATTATTCACTGCCTTTGTGTATCTGTATCTGAATCTGTTTAGAACTAATTATTTGTTAATTTAGTGTGTATGTAGGCTTATATCAGCTGTCATGTAACCTTATGAATGCCACCCTCCAGCAAAGTGTCAGCTGGCATCATAAAACACCTGTATTTGCTAGGGTTTGTGAAGCTGAACCATGTCTAGGTTCAGTGGGCTTCTTGAGACAGATCCCATCCTTTAGTACTCCAGCAGCACTGTATTTTGAATAAGAGTAACCACACACCCATTCAATTATACAGTATGCATGTCCAGCAGCCCCCCTGTTAGTAAACTCAGGGCTAATCCTGAAGATTGGCCATGTTGTTCTGGCTATTCACGCTTGGAGCTCAAAGAAGCTTTGAGAACCCATTTATTATAGAAGGATTAAAATACAGAGGTGCTCTTAATAAGGGCGTGATTCGTTTATCATTAAAACGACTGCATTCTCAATTTGTCGTTTGGAGTCAGTGACCTGGAACAGCCCTCCATGAGCAAATCTTAGTGGAGCAGCATGCATATGCAATTATTCCTGCCAAGGCTGAGAAAAACACTGCACCAACCTCTAGTCCCTGCACGGTGGCTTATTATATGGTAATAGCATTGGTGTGTATGTGTATGTGTGTGTGCTTGTGTGTGGGGGCCCATTGTTTTCTGTTTTTCCTTCATCCATCCTCTCCTTTTCAAATGTCATGACTTTTTATTAAAGGTGTAGTCAGCCCAGAAATGCTAATATAGCTAGCTGTGTATCCAGCCACTCGGGAGCACTTAGCATGATGCCACTAACTCGGTCCTGTTTGTTTTCAGTCATTACGAGCGCTGTTAATTTTGTAAGTAAACTATCCCTTGAAGGAACATGTTGGCACCACACAATGCAGAAGACAAGGTCATCAACAACAACAACAACAGCCCCTGAAGCAAAGGATACACTTAATTAGATGCCAACCTAAACAACACGCCTGCTATTTTCACACCTAATTAAAAATTTATGTCCATTTTTTGGGGTGGAAGGGAGAAAACCCCAGGCTAATCTTTTAAATTATACTTGTATGTTCCTGAGTTTAACATATATTTCATCAGTAATATATTATTGTAAATCAACAGATATCCAACTAACTGATTCAAGTGTGAATCTTTAGGAGTTTTGGGTCTTAACAAAATTACACCTCAGTTTGATCTGGTTCAGTTTTTTTTTTTCTGAATTCAGAGTGAATATTCAGTATTTGAATACACACATGTGAGTAGATGAGCTAATGCACAGAAGTAAATAATAAAAATGTAGACAACAGTATGAATATGGTTGATTGCATACAACCTGTATATTCTTAGTTCTCATAAGTGACTCTGGACCCTTCTTTCCTTTATATCCAGACCTACAGAGTGGTTAACCTCATAAGATTTAAACACGGCCATGACTGGATGAGGTTACAAACAGACTTTCTAAACAGGGGGCAGGACAGGACAGAGCACAGAAAGCATGTGTCACAGGTAAACAAAGACAGGCCATGACATAATCCATGTCTAAACAGAAAACACGTTCAAACTACACAAAGAAAGGGTGTCACTGAGCAGCAGAAAACAGAACAGGGAGTGACACAAGACTGAATGAAAGAAGACTGGGTGAGACAGTTACCTTTGGAAAACGGAAGAAAAAGTGGATTTGAAAAACAATAAAGGCTCTAAATATTGACTCGCTCATCCACAAACAAAGCTGGAAACTAGTTTGCATCCAGCTTTGTAAAACATACATTTCCATCATACAGATATGTTCCATTAAGGTTATGAAACTGAATTGACTGAAAAGGACTCAAAGGTTATTTAACCTTTTACATTTCATTTCCAGTGTACCAGAGTTCTGAAGCAGGCCAAGCAAAACTGCATCGCTGTCCAATTACTGCCCTGTTAATACTGTGAGAGCCAGACAGAGATCCCACTATTATCCCCAGAGCACAAGAAACAAGTCACAAACAAAACTCAAACATCCATGTTAATTAAAGCACGCTGCCAACCATCCACCATGTCAGCTCAACTAGAATTAAGCTACATGAGAAGACATTCAGGGACTGATGTATGTCCATGAGAAGGCAAAGTGCTATTTGTGACTTGTGGCTGCAGTACACTCTCACAGTGCATCTGAAATTAATGCTCAGTTCTGTAGTTAATCAAACTGCACTCTGGATCATTCACTAACTGCCTTGTTTTTGTTGGAAACTGAGTATAAAAGATATGTTAAAAAAAAGGATGGATTTTCACATATATTCTTGTTATATATAGATTTATGTACACATATATATTTGCATACACACACAAGTGTCTATATTTGTAGTATTGGATTATGTGTCTGCTTTTAATATATTATACTGTTGTGTAGTGTTTATTCTATTGTTTTTGTTTCTCTTAACTTTGTAACTTTGTACTGTACACTTTCTGCTGCAGCAATGCAAATTTCCCCCTTGTGGGACTAATAAAGGTTTATCTTTTCTTACCTTATCCACACACTTGGCCTTCACTCTTCAAGCACACCTTCAAGGCCTGTGCCTCCATCTAATTGCTATGAAAGCCATTGCCACCAACAGGCTTTATGATATAATTTCTTCTTGGTTTTAAGAGGATGTTAAATTATGAACTACCCCCACAAGTTGTTCAAATGAACTAGATTGTGGTGTGGTGTTGTGGTGTGGCTGTGATGTGGATGACTGTATGGCTTCTTCTGTGTTACAAGTAGACTTGAACGCACACCTCCCCTCATGTGAGTGCTTTGGAGAGCAATAGAGTATACCCAGTGCACCAACAGGCAAATCGCTGACAGTGCTTTTTGCTCTGTTTCCCTAAAGTGTGACTTATCACTTAAAACTTTGTGGGCCAAAATAATAGTGATAAATCTCTCACTTCACAACAATCTGATGAAATAAATTATATAGGAAATGATAGATCTTTGCTAATATTACTAATGTTTCATTCAAACTGTTTGTTTCACTTTAATGGAGCTTGTTTAATGTTACCATGTGACATAATGGTCATTCTTGTATTCATTTTCCGTAATGGCTTCATTCTTAATTGGGACGCAGTTACCAGGAGCCTATCACAGAGCCTGATGTTTTTTTTAAGGTTACTAATGTTTTGTAAGGTCTTTTCATACCACTACAACTAGTACTACCACTACTAAAAGTAATGATAAGAAGAAGAATGTTGTGACAGAAATGTATTGTTAGTAGTAGAAAATAGACAAGAAACAAATACATGTATGTATATGTTCAAAATTTCATCAAAATTGCCAATCAGTTGTTACAGCATTCGTTAGACCAGATTTTGTTCCTGCTCTGAGAGAAGTCTGAAAATGGGACAGTTCCTCCAACTAATACACAATATATGTGTTTTCTGTGCATGCTGTTTCTATCAGTTGGTGCTGTTTCAGCAGATTTGTGTTTAGAGTTTTTAATGGTAGGTGTGTAGAGCCACTGCAGTCTTGTTTACTTCTCAGGTGTTGTTTACAGTAAACCTTTAGGGTAGAAAAGTTTCAGGAGCTCAGGGGCCCACAACATCTCAGCTGTGCTATCACACAATCACACACACTTACAATGAATCATCAGCTTTCCTGACAACAGCCGGTATATTGTGGAAGAAGTTCCAATTGTTTCCTCTCCCTCTCCCTCTCCCTCTCTCTCCCTTACTCTCTCTCTCTCCCGCTCTCTCTCTTTCTCTCTCTCTCTCCCCCTCTCTCTCTCTCTCTCTCTCTCTCTCTCTTTCCCTCTGACTCTCACTCTCTCCATCTGGCCTTTGCTTCTGTGTCAATGTCTGTTGCTATTCTACTGGAGCAGACTGGAGTAAGGGTCGGGAATAGAGAGAAGAACCCAATCATAAAAAGAAAATGGTGAGGTGTAGTCAGATGCTTAACAATGAAATTTTTTTAATTCAGCATCCAAACATTTCATGCATGAAACTAGCAGCACAATGAAATCTCCTGAAGAGCACAGAGCTCTAACATTATACATATCCCTGTACAAAAAAAAGAAGAGAGGAGAAGAGAATTAGAAAGGAGATCGGAAGAGAAGAAAAGAAGAGAGCAGCAGAGGAGGCTAGTTTCCAAAAAAAAAGAGAAAATACATAAAGAGATCTGCAATTTGTCCCATAGTGAGGGTGTCTGCAAGGCTGTTGTTGAGCATTAATGTTTAAAAGCAGTACAAACACTGAGAGGCTCCGTGTATAAACCATAAATTATGAATGATACTCTGGTATTATTTTCTTTTTTTCCCACGGCACTTGAGCAACAGACATTCCGGTACATGGCTCATGACTGAGACAAAAGTCTTCCAGCCGTTTGCTTTAGGTGTGTGTTTGTGTGTGTTAGTGTGTGTATTTACTCTCTGTTGTGGATTCTGAACACTCTGCATGCTGCCTCTTTGACAGTAATTCATTGCGGCAGTGAATCAGAGTGGCACTCGTTCTTCTGCTAAGTTCCTTAAATAGCTCTGTAAATAAACCCCACTGTACTGCCCAGGCAGCTCAACATCACACCCCGTCCTGCCCAAACTAGGGGGTGGAACTGGAGATGACTAAATTGGGCAGAAGATGGGGAGGGGGGCATGAGGATGACAAAGTATAGACAAAGTATAAACCCTGTTGTTAATTTATATGCATTAGCAAAATGTATACTGCTAATTAATGTGCATTAAAGCTTATTTTTGGCCTATTCTTAATCAGTGTTGCAATGGATGGTGGTGAGAATCAGTATACTCATACCTTGGGGCAATTTAGTGTGGCTTTGGTATGTAGGTGGAAAGTAGAGTATCTGTAACCAGAAACATGTACGTATATAGGTTACACCTTAGATTAGATTACATCAGATTACATCAGATTGTAGTAGATTAGTTTTTGTTTAGATTAGATGATTTTAGTTTAGACTAGGTTAGATCGGATCAGATTAGATTAGATTAGAACGCTTTACATTCTGCACATAAACATGGCCACTGATGACCCAGACTAACGAGTGACCTCACAGCCACAAAACTAAATGGCAACCGCGACAGACTCTCTCTTCAGACTGCCATGATGTGCGCAAACACCTCCTAGCCCTTCATTCTCTCATCTCTCACTGCCGTTCACCCAGAGCCCCCAGATGAAACAAATGCCGCCCAAGTCTACAGCTCTTCAATCCAGTCAGACACGCTAGTTTCGCCATGAAAACATGCTGGTGGAACCCGAGCTGTGCCAGTTGGCCAGAGTTTCCACCCCAGGGCTTGTATGTTATCAGCCTCTGTCACATTGGTGCCTTGCCTGTACACTAGGGGGGGTGTATCGGAGAGTCGGGACACACTGCTGTGGCTGGACATCCTAACAAAGGCTTGGGTCAATAGAGCCTGCAGTGGCTAATTGGGGTTGGGAGATAACCCACTACGTCACCACTGGGAGGCAAACATAACTCGATGGTTTCTTTGGACTCTTTGACATTCCTCTCTTTCTCCCTCACTTGCTCATCCTCTCTTTCTCTCACTCTCTCTGTGCTATCTATGCTCCTATCATAATTTTTATTGGGAAAACGTGCACATGTATGGAATAATGCATGTTTGTCTACACATCCCCCATCCCCATTTAGTCCTGTCCGGTTCAGTCATATGATACTGCTAATGCTGAGTGGGCAAGGCTATCACATGCTTCCTCTGAATCTCTGTATGATGGGGGAGACCTGTCCAAATAGAGCAAAGCTAATTATACTCTCTTTGACTCTGACATTATCAAGGCTGTGACATTACCAAATATCAAAGTATCTCATAATCAAAAATGAATAGCAGATGTTTAAATAACAATTTAATAGATTTCTTTACATTGTATTTCAAAATGAAATTATTCCACCAAACATTTAATTGATTAATTTCATTTAGTCATTTAATTATAGACAAAAATCTCTACACAGGACATTGTGTCTCTTGCTCCGCACAAGCACCACGCAAACTTATTTGGTTTTATTCATTACACACATCTGGGGCTCATTTCCAGGACCACAAACCCTAATTAGATATGTGATTGTTGTTAGCTTTTTAGAAGCCTTTAATCCGAGACTGAGTACTGGACCTTAGTTTCTGCTGTTGCTCTACTTGTGTTTGAGCTTTGCCAGTTTCTTTTTTTAATGTTTCATCTATTTCCTGTCTGTGTTTTGACCCCTGCCTGTTTTAATGACCAAGATTCCTGGACTGCCCCAAATAAGACTAATACACACCTGTATCCTGCTTCTAAGACACTAATATTACAGACAGATGCCACTGATTTTGCTCCAAGAGGTCCACTGTGAATCCAACATTTTGGGGACCACTTTCAACAAGGATCTTAAAAAAACAGTTTTGTTTACATATTCACGTTAGTCAAGTATATTTATATAGCCAATTATAATACAAAAAGGCCATTTAATGTTCTTTACAGGAACATCATACAAATCAGCAAGCATGAAATAGGCAGATATAAATAAAATAAGAAATAAAAGAAATAAATGCTTAGAAAACCACTGATTGAAAGTGCAAAGGATATGCAGATATTTAAAAGAAGTTGGAGGAGAGCCGAGCAGGTTTTAGTAGATTTTAAAGTTGGAGCAGGCCTGATCTTGAAGGGCAGTGGGATGGACAGCATAGTGGAGAAACATTTTTTCACCAACAGATCTAAGAGACCTACCAGGAGTGTATGTATCAAACATACCCAATTGAGTGCTGTTATCTTCAAAATAAATCTGCCAAGCCTTTAATACATCAAACCTCAACCCGGTCAACAAATTTAAATTGTAGCCCCAAGATTTTACTGACAACTCTGACCGGCTTCCTCTGAATAGTGTCTGCAAAAGACCTAGACAGTGTCCCTGTTTGGATTGAGCCATGGCCTGTGTGACTGTTTGGTTACTTTACTCTAGGCATGGCTTGCTGGTATCACTGAAGTCTAAATTGGACCTGAAAAATTATGAGAGGACGTATGTGAGTAGCCCTGCCTGCGTTTACCCTTGCTTAAGGTTGTGCTGCTTTGCATTGCAGAGGCGGATGCTGGGGAAGCGAGACGGCCACTAAGTGGACCCTTGGGAGAGACAGAGAGGGTTTAAGCAAAAAACAGTTCTCTCTCTTATGAAACCTCTTTGTAATCCCACTCTCTCTCTCTCTCTCTCTCTCTCTCTCTCTCTCTCTCTCTCTCTCTCTCTCTCTCTCTCTCTATCTCTCTCTC
>JBBMFX010045218.1:0-11411 GCA_037832545.1 Rhabdalestes septentrionalis
TTATACTTTTCCTCAGTAAATAAGATGTGATTCAGGTGATCACTGGTCAGTCCCTCATAAAGCAGAATGAGGAGCTTATGGAGGAGTTTAACAGACACTGGACTGGAACCGGTTCTCACTCAGAGAGACGCTGGTTTAAAAGGAATTGCAGTGCAAATACACACACATATATGTACAATCATACATGAATAGATAGACAGACAGACAGACAGACAGAGAGATAGACAGATAGATAGATAGATAGATAGATAGATAGATAGATAGATAGATAGAAAGATAGATAGATAGATAGATCGATAGATAGATTGATAGACAGATAGATAGATAGATAGATAAATAGATAGACAGATAGATTGATAGATAGACAGATATTTTGTTCTTCATTTAAAGTGAGCGAGTAATGTGCTAATTATACTCACAGTGTTTCCCCTTAACTGTTACTCCGCAGTCATTTCCAGCCCGAATAAGAAGAGGGGAAAAGAACAGTGAGCAGATTCTTCACTCAGGAAGTCTAATGACCTTAATTAACCTTCTAAAAAATACCACCTACAACTCGCCGCTCTGTGATGGAGAGACTAATCAACACATCCTGCACATCAGAGGAAAAACAAGCCTACACACAACACCGACCCAGACGGGGCTCGGTCAGGTACCTAGAACCCGTCCTTCAGGAGAGGACGGGGGACTTCAGTGTTCTAGAGGCTCGCCTTGAATTTAACTAGAAATCACTAGAACTTAATGCAACTGAACTGACAGATCCGTTAAATGTGACTCATCCTACTCTTCACCTTCTTTCTATGCCGAACTTTAAGAGAAAAATCTCTCTGCTCCAGCTTGTGTGATGTAGCTCCTGGGCGACTTGGTGAGAAGGAGCGGTGCCTGATCAGCTATGTTCCCATATGAAAAAGAAATACATAAAACTTCTAAAGTCTTATACTGCCAGAAACAAACCCTTACGTGGCACATACCACAAGAGTGGCCGATTTCTCATTTTCCTCATGTATGAATAGAGCACACATACACAATGCTTATATGTTGCTTATATTTTGTAAAACTATACAAGTTTCACATTAAATGGATTAAATATGCTGTCTGTATGCAGTTATAACAACATATGAGGTTTATATGGAAGTCAAACTGCATATAAAATGCATATTAAATGTATACAAAGTGAAAATTATATATTTTTACAACATATAAGCATTGTGTATGTGTGCTTTCTTCATACATGAGGAAAATGAGAAATCGGCCACTCTTGTGGTATGTGCCACATAAGGGTTTGTTTCTGGCAGTATTAGATTTTAGAAGTTTTATGTATTTCTTTTTCTTATGGGTTGTAAGGAATATTTGAAACTGGAGGTTCTCCAGCCTGGAAGAGTCACTGGTGTGAGGGACTTTTCTGTAGGTTCTCAGTTAGGGTTTTTTTCACCCCTTTTTTTTTATTTTTATCATTTTTCTCAACCGCAGAGTGGGCTGAAACAGATCCAGTGGCTATTCCTGCCGAATCTCCCGGCTGTGCCAATGAAGGGTGAATGACAGCTAGACAGTCAGACAGCTTTCTAAATACAACAGTTTTCTGGGGTCAGCCTGGGATCAGGTTTCAGAACCAAGGTATTTATAATGCTGACCAACTTTCATTTTTCTCAGAAATTCTTCTTTCAAAGCCGAAATGTAGAAGTTTATTACTTTGAGAGTCAATGTTGATTTGATATGCCGTGCTAAATTTGTAAAAAAAAACATCCAAAACTTCTAAATAGATATTCCCAGTTATGGGGCACTTTCATAATTTTTTTCCAGAAATTCCGAGTTACAGGCTTTAGTTGAACACAGCGAATATTGGTCAACCCATTCACCACACACTAGGGGTATGCTGAGTGGCTGCTACTTGTATCTGTATTTGTAATTGTTAAAAGGGAAAATTATTCGTATTTGTATTTGTTTTCGAAGACAGTTAATAAATTCGTCCGCTGCTCCCCAAATCTACTAGTGAAATTGAGTGTGTGACAGGGGGTGGAAGCAGCGTATCTACTCCAGAACGGGGAGCGGAGGTTTTACTCCCGAACGCGAGGGCGTACCGGGGGGAGCGGAGGTTTTACTCCCAAACGCAAGGGCGTACCGGGGGAGCGGAGGTTTTACTCCCAAACGCGAGGGTGTACCGGGGGGAGCGGGGGTTCTACTCCTGAACGCGAGGGTGTACCGGGGGGAGCGGAAGTTCTACTCCCGAACACGAGGGCGTACCCGGGGGCAGAGGTTGTACTCCCGAACGCGATGGCGTACAGGGGGAGCGGAGGTTCTACTCCCCAACACGAGGGCGTACCGGGGGGCGGAGTTTCTACTCCCGAACGTGAGGGTATACCGGGGAGGCAAAGTGTCTTCTCCCGAACGGGAGGCTGTACCTTGGAGGCGGAGTCTCTTCTCTCAAACGCGAGGCTGTACCAGGGGGAGGCGGAGTGTGTACCCTGGAACGCGGGGGGGGGCGTGGTTTCCCGAATACAAATATTCTAAATAGTCTAAAGCCTGGACTGTGCGGTTTTCCAGCTGTTTTGGGAAGAGATCCGTAACGCCGGTGCTGTTGACTCTCTGGACCCTGCAGCTCTTCCTCTGTCTAAATGTCTTGATTTAGAACACAATGTTTTAATAACTGGGATCATTCTGTCTCCAAACAATACACTCTCTATCTTTAATTAGGGTTCATGTACCATCAGGCTTTCGCTCTCAGAGACACAAACAAGAAACAACTGCTGCTCAAACACCTTCATTCAGGAACCAGTTCATCAATCTGGGCCGTTTTCTCAGAGCTGTCGGGTCTTTATCAATATTCCGTTATCAGGACGGATGTTAGTGCAGCGATGCTGTTTATATTCAGGCAGAAACTGTTTACAGTCACACACATCCAGTTCAGATCCGTTTCACCAAATTTCCAGAAACGCACTGGAGGAATTCTGGGAGAACTGCAGTTATCACCCTTCTCTCCTAAATCGGGTTTCAAATTCTTAATTTAAACTAATTTCTGCTTTTCATGATGCTAATCTAAGAAACCATGTTGGTGAAAGCTGAAAAATATT
Organism: Rhabdalestes septentrionalis; assembly: GCA_037832545.1. Classification (NCBI taxonomy): domain Eukaryota; kingdom Metazoa; phylum Chordata; class Actinopteri; order Characiformes; family Alestidae; genus Rhabdalestes; species Rhabdalestes septentrionalis. The sequence goes on from JBBMFX010045218.1 coordinate 3,066, forward strand.
GTAATATATATTAATTTTATAACATTTTGGGAGTGTAAACAGGAGGTGATGCTGAGTGTGAGGTTTTTTTTACTTTACTCTCCCTGTAAAAAATAAAGGATGTATAATAATCAGTGTTGTTGTTAATCAGTTCCAGATCTCAGACTGAACTATTAGTAACACAAGAAAATCCAGCAGCATCGAGAATATAGAACATTTACACTTTTCAGGTTTTCTAACAAGTGCATAGTGCAAACAAACTGGTATTTGAAGGATTAAAAAAATAAAAAAAGAATGGAAATTCTATACTTATGACAAGTACTGATGTTAATTAAACACTTTATGCAGAAACCCCATCATGTTGAGTCCTGCCTGTGTGCTGTTCTTGATTGATTTAAAAGCTCTAAACAGAGTGTGATGGCTCAGAGACGGAGGCTTATGAAGCATGTTTGTCTCTGAAGCAGTGCTGTGAAGCCCCAAGCCTGCAGAGCAGATGTACCGCCTCAGAGCTCTAAAGCTGTCAGACTGTGAGAAAACTTCATGACTTATTCCCATCATGTTGTGCCCATCTTTAGCTTGAAATCTACATCTTTACCTTTCCTTATGGACTCAAAAATAAAAGCATTTCAAGCAGTTATCCAAATTGTCTTATTTTCTAACGTGCTCCTTTAGGATTTTATCAGAGCTAGTTCAGCAGGACTGCTCTTTTTAGGGGCCACGTTCTTCCAGAGGGGCTTTCATGAAAGATAATGAGTCGTGCTTATTTTCCTGAAAGCTGAAAGGTGGTCTGAATATCAGTCTTTCTGCAGAGTTGTGCCAGCAGTGTCATACACACACAGAAAGTGATCTTTGATCTCTCTTAGATTTGATGTCACTGTGGTATGGTCTTCGCCTGTGTAACTGGGATGCGATGTTAAGTGTATTCAGATGCACCCGCTGCACTATATGGTGCTTTCCCGCTGGCACAGGGAACCGTGCAGACCTTTTCCTATTTCAAATAAAGTGACTCTTACCCTGACTGCATTACTGCTTTCTGATTGGTCGAAATGAAATCATAACATGACAAAACATGCAAAAACAATGAAGATATGTAGACTCACAAGGGAGAAGCAGAAAAAGTACAGCTCTTTGTTTGGGCACAAGATGCATTTCAGTGGGGGTTTTCTATAATGATATTTAACTCTGGTGAGCCAGGACATCTCTGAGTTATCTGGGTTAGGTTTTCATTTTCGGTTTTGGTTAAGTGTTTTTCTGACCGAATTCCCTCCACACAGATTTATTGTGGACCAAAACACTTCAAGCAAACGTCTTCAAGCAAGGCAGATGTTACAAGTGCAGCCATTCAACATTGTTTACCTTGAAAATGTGTATAAAGTACAGACCTTCCATAGCGCTCAAGGAGTTGACAAGGTACACGCTCACAATAGCTACCCAGCGTTTCAGGCTTTGTGGATGAAAGCTTTTTCAGCGACCCATGGCCATGCTTTGTGGTCTGTGAGAAAAGGTCACTGAATTGGAAATGTAAATGCTTTCAGAAATTTCAGCGACAATAGAACAGCAAAACAGAGCAACATCTTCCTGATATGTATGCAGTAAAAATTAGTCTCTCCATTCACGTAGGCCTGATGCATTTCCATATGAATGAAAGACCCTCAGGATGCAGACTTAGGAGCATGATCAGAAGAAGCTTTTGCAACCAAATGTGGTAAATGTTGCTTGGATCATTTAATTCACTGCAATAATATTGATCCTTACAATGATTTAACATAGTAGGTAATATTTTGGAGCAAAAATAGAGAGGGAGGATATTAGATCCGTAAAGAAGAGGAACTAAGGCAGAGGAGTTAATCTCAGTTGCAAGAATGCCATTGTCCTGCTGTGTTTTCTCCCTTCTCTCAATCTGAATTCAGATCTTAACATAATTGTAAGTGGCAGGTTAGATCTGGTGTGCTAATAGCTGCTATGTTACACTATTAGATTTATTGATGTCTACCTCTTCCCTGCAATTTAGCACACATGACCCTCTGCTCCTAAAATACAGTATCTGTCATTTAACCTGAATTCATTCAGACTAGTATAACCGCAGTTGTTAATTATACTAAATGTTGTTTTGTTCGGTTGTTTTGTTGCTCTTGTGTTTTTCTTCTTGCACCTTTTTTGTCCTGTCTGTACTTATGTAGTATTGTGGTGTTTCTATTTTTATCCTTATGTTGCACCACAGTCCTGGAGAAACATTATTTTGTTTCCCTGTGTACTGTGTGTATAGAGAGGAGCGTGAAACTCCACTGAACTGGTGTCCAAACCAGGGCTTCAGTAAGTACCGTGGCAATGTAGTCGTGTTTTTGTAGAACTGATTTCGAGCTGGTTTTGTCTATGTCATATTCCTCCCTTGATTTGCTTTATCAGAGAGTACACGCTGCTGCCAGCACATCCTGCTCTTTATTACAGTGCTCTTTTTATGGTCTGCTGCCTTTGAACCATGCAGCACATTTTCAAGCACTAATCGGGACACAAATGTCCCCGTAATCTTTTCCCGTCAGCACTGCATCAAGGTGAGCGAACCCTGGCGAGCCCTATTGTAATTCCAAATAATTCGAATATTTTACCCAATTGCATTTAATACACAATCAGAATTAGAAAGAGTTATTGATCCTGGAGTGAACTGCATATGTAATGACTGCACACACACAAAGACAAGGATACTATCAAATAGAATACAGAATAAAAGTGAGTACCTTTAAAAGCGCTCTATGAGTAAATAAAATAAAACTCAGAAAATGCTTAGTACTAAAACATTCTGCAGTATAAACAAAATGCTGTGGTCACTAAGAGAGTTGGATATAAATACAACAGATATACTACATTATATTATGGATAAATAAACAATTATTACTGAAGTATTTTAAAAGTGGCTTCAAGTTCTTCAATATACACATTTGTCACGAATGGGGGGGCTAGCCCTCATCCAAAATTTACCTCTGGGAACCTCAGGCAGGAAACGCAGGACGAGGAGACCAGGATCCATAGTTAACGTGGGATTTATTAATAAATCAAACAGAAAACAGGAACAGAAACTGGCTCGGTGGCCGTCAGCAAATACAAAATAAACATAAGCACAGGCACACGAGACACAAGGAAGTGAGGCGACCCTCCTCGTCAGGGCAGCAGACACCTCTGGTGGGCAGGACGGGTGGATCCTGCCTTTCAGGGAACCCCTCTAATCCTGAAACCACCCTCTCCAGCCCCCACCCATCCACCCTCTGCCTACTACGCCCCCCCAAAAAATACAAGGGGATTTTATCGTCCAGGAGTGGCCGGAGATGGTGTTTGACCCCTCCTAATACCCCTTGCAGACCCCCTAGGGACCCCACTATCCAGGCTAATTCTGGGGATACGGGACAGACCGGGCCGAGGCTGGCTGGTGTGAGGTAGACAGGCTCGGGGCTGGCAGGCGAGGGGCAGGCAGGGTCCGGGCAGGCAGGATCGGGGCAGACAGGATCTGGGCTGACGGGACCCCTGCTAGGCCTCCTAGAAACCCCACCAACCAGGCCACAACCAGGGACACAGAAGAGACAGGAATATTTACTTGGTCCTGGCCTGAAACTACCGGGATGGGTCAGACAGACTCCCTCCTATCCGGGACTCCACAGTCTGGGGTTCCACAGTCTAGGGCCCTCCCGTCCTGGGCTACACCGTCCTGGGCTACACCGTCCACATTCTCATGGACGGGAGCCTCGCTAACGGGAGCCTCGCTAACGGGAGCCTCGCTAATAGGAGCCTCGCTGACTGGGGACGCACGGAACGGGGTCTACATGCCCGGGGCTGACTGGGCCAGAACCGAGGGGGACAGGACAGATGGGGACAGGACCAACGGGGACAGGACAGACGGGTCAGGACAGATTTGATGAAATTCAATTTGATGAAACACTGAGGTTTCAGGACAGTCTGAGACCCAGAAAAATCCAGAAAAAGACTTTATCAAATTTGACAAACCCTTAATGGAATCAAGATATGACAAACCAAATCAATGACAAATCAAGATGAGCCGACTGGAACTGACGCATATTTGTACGAAGAGTCCTGTAGAACATCTTATTGAAACAGAGACACTTAGGTTTTCGCTCAGGGGGGTTTTGTGTTCATGCTGGATGGAAGAACTTACTTTTGGCCCTCAGCAGCATGTTGTATTTTATTCTGACCCCGTAGGTCTGATGAGAGGCATTCTTTTGAGTTGAAGATAGAACCTGATGAGCTTTTACTTCTGACAAAGTGTCTCTCCTGTGATCTCAGTCTGTCAAGGTTATACTGCATGTTATATAAACTGAAAGGTAAGCTATCTTTACAAAACGAGAACATCTCAGAGTCTCTTGAGCACAGCTGTGAGAGAAGGATCTATTTCAAAACACCTATTCCTTATTAGATTTACAAATGTAGATTACATCTAAAATAATATACAATTACAGTAACATAATCTCAATCCCAGTTGTAGAGTTCTTTCTGCTTCTGGAGAAACTAATAACTACTGCTGCCTCTAAAGTGCCAAAATGTGAATCAATCCTCCGATTATACTGTGAAAACTGCACACGGCTTATTGGCATTTCTGAATTAAATTAAAGCATCAAGGTAAAAATGAGGAGAAAAAATGAAAAACAGTAAGACCCTCAGATGTACTATGTGAATAAACAGATATAGTTTGTGAAAAAGGACAAAAACGGTCATGTTGTTTATATAGAAGCATGTGATAGTGATAAGTAGAAAAATTGGTTTAATTATATGTATGAATCTGGAAACCAGTGGTTTTCCTGTTTATTTGGACTTAATCTGGGTAACCCACAATTTTCAGAGAAATGAAAACATCTTGACTTCACATGTCAGTATGAAGTCTCCTTTTCAGACCACAACATTCATCCATTTCAAAATAGTTCTTAGGAGGCAAAACGTTTAAACCTTTGCCGCCCACTGATGCTTACTTTCAGCTGAATCCTACACAGCTTTTTGTTTGTGTTTTCACTACTGTGGCACAGAGTGTAGCATCTCATGGAGCATAGTATGTACAGACACAGAATTATACCAAATTACACTAGAGTCATTCACGGTCCAGAACAAGATTTCCCTTTAGGGCCGCGTGTGCTTGTTTTCGTTGCAGCATGTGCAGCAAAACATCTTCAGGGGCTTATAATTCTGGCCGAAGGTGGCAAGAGATCTTTTTTAATGCTCTTCCACATGACCAGCACAAAACTGCGGTGGACACAGAAGGATGCAATTTCTTTTCCAGTTATTTGTGGAACATTTCTTTGGACAATTAGAAATGTTCCACCATTACCCACAGCAAAATAATATAAAATATTAATTAAACTGCAAATATAATATTAATTGTAATATTAACAATACACATACTACTACTAATAATAATAATTATAACCTTACGGTAACATTTTTTGAGAATATTGTAGCTTTTTTTTCTGCTTATTTCTATGCATATTCATGTTATCTTAGGAAATAACGTTATTCCACGGATTCGCATGTTGTGCCACGGATAGATCACTGCTTGATCAAAGCATTAGTGAAATTATCTACTACTAGAAAATTTATGTTTTGAATACTTAAGAAATACAAAAAACTCTTAAAACCATGCAGTACTGTGGGCCGCCAGGGGCAAGACTGAGGAAAACCTTATTGGACTGCATGGCGGTTAAGGTTTTGAGGTTTGCTGGTGCTGCTGATATAAATATTTATATACATTTATTTATTTGAAAAGCACCTTTCGGAACACTCAAGGACTCTATAAACAACAAAAGAATAAAAGATCAATAATTAAAAATTATACAACAATAATAATCACAAGACCACTAAGGGTTACAGGTTAGAAAAGAAAGAAACAAGAAAACGAGGCAGGCACAAAAAATAGAAAAATTATTAAGTAATAACTATTGACACATTTAAGAAACATCAGACAAGAATAAAAAGCATGCCCTGCGTTGTTGTGCAAGTTACATCTTAGCTGTCTAAGACGCTTTATGGGGGGTTATGTAGTTTTGGTTGGATTTAGGCTATGCTTGTGTTCTCACTGATGTGTCTGCAGTGTTGTTGGTGTAATGCAGGTTAGTTCAGGGAGGACGATGACTACACTGTTGTTAGAAATACTCTGCAGCCTGATTGTGAGATCTAGAGTGTAACAAGCAACCCCCGGCATGCGACAGACACTGTCTGACATATGAGGTTTTAATTTAATATGATGAACATTTAATCAACAGCCCTCAGCCACCAATTCACCCACCTCAACACACACACACATACACACACGAATGCATTATTCTATACTGATAACCAGTGGACAGCTCCTAAAAGACTGTTTACTGTGAGCTGCATCAGTGACTCACTCGCAGGACTTATAAATAGAAACGTGCTGCACCATAGACGACTCACAGGTTGGGAAGCCTCGTAGCTTCTTTTTTGTTCTTTCAAGTATTGCTGGAAGAGCATCAAAGTAGATGTCCAAGTGCCAAGAAAAGGAACACTGGTATGGCGGCTGGTGCAGCTGGATTGCATTCTATTTATTTTATACCTTTTTTTTATGCTTTCAAAATTTTCGTCCAAGCACCCAAACCTAAAGACGCTCTTGTGGGTGTTTTAAAAAGCCTAATAGTTATTAACATAATAAATAGATTTGTTTTTATATTGCTCTGAGCCCCACTGTTGGCAATTAATATAAGATGATTGCATTTGAGTAAATATTCTTATTAGAGGGATATACAACAGCTCTGCGAAGATTACTCAGAGAATATTTAGACTATTAAAGTAGAAACATGTTCATTTTCTCTAACGGCTTAATCCTTACTAGGGTCATGGGTATCCGGAGCCTATCCTGAATTCAACAAGTCCGAGGCAGGGACTCACCCTGGAGGCGCACCAGCCCACCGCAGAGCGGTACAAATACAAAAATTAAAACATTTTATATTCATGCATGCAAGTGAAAAACAAAAAGTTTGCAAATGATGTCAGTTTGAAGACAGATTACAACTTTTTGGTTAGTATTTATAGACAGCAAGGAATGCAGCAATTCAGACAGCAAGAAAAGTTCAATTGTAGAGCTGGTTACGGCTCAGCCGCAAAGTGTTCAAGTCTATTTTTGCCACTAGTCAAGAGCATCCGTGCAATATGGAAAGGTTCTGCTCTGTGTTGCACTGCCTCTGTTAGAATTAAACTGTTTAAAATCTCAATAGATTAGAAAACATAACATTTTTCCTATTTCCTCAAAAGAGCATGACAGATTTTGCTGGAGGACATCTATGGTGACCATCCAAGTTTCTATGGATGCCAGTGACACCACAGCATCTTCATCTTTAAACACACCACTAACTGGATCCCATTACAGAGTCTTGATGCTTGTCTCAATACAACTTGATGGAAGGTGGGTCAGCTCAAGCTGCTATGAAGGTTTGAGGGCTTGAGAAATAACCAAGCTTCATAAATGCTGTAGAACATCCTTTAGATTTTTAAATGATATTCCAGTACACTAAATAAACGAACTAAAGATGACAAAAAAGATTTACTTGAGTGAGAACTCTCCATTGTTGATTCTTAAAACAATTAAACCACACAGTTGGAAGGCTCTTTATAAGAGAGTGTGCTGGTGGTTGTGGTACAGTATTAAACTCAGACCACTCAAGGCTTTACTGCTACATGTTTATTCAGACGATAGTGTCATATCTTACTATATCAGTTCTAGAGCGAATGATATCAGCCAGAAGAAAATGTCTGGTAGAGAAAAAGGATACAGTTTTTTGTCACAGAATTCCATTGCTTATTACATAGAATCTGCTTCTGTAAGTGAAAAATCCTCTTTGACATCTTGTTAACAAGCTTAAACTATAAATGCATTTTGTTAGAATATGACGCAATTTGATTGCTTAACTGTATTTGAACAGAAAACCCAGTGTTTGGCTCACAGCTGCAGGATTCAGACCGATTTCTCTTTTGTCTTTGAAGAAGAATATAAAATCTACTTCAAGGTTTTAGCTCCAGCACTTTCTTTCGCTTTTGAGCAAGAAACAATGAGCTTATAGAAAGTTAATTGTTCCAAATAGATCAAGGATCCCAGCCCACTTTTGCTCGTATAGACTCCAGAGTCCATGTGAATGTAGGTGGAATAGACAACACTGGGTGATTTATGCAAGGAACCTGTGACCCAAATTATTTGCGTCTTTATAGTAGCAACTGTGTTACCATGGGCGTTGCAACCCCCTTACTTTTGCTAAAAGGCAATTCCACCCCCCCCCCCCACTGTCGGCACGCAGACGCATTCTCAAAGGCACGCCAGTGACGGTGCACATCAGTGAGAAGGGAAGGAGGCTCAGTCTGCTAAAT
>JBBMFX010045255.1:0-25441 GCA_037832545.1 Rhabdalestes septentrionalis
AATCTTACAGGGGTTAAATCATGATCATAAGATGAAATATCTAGTTATATGCATTAGTCTATCATGTGCAGTTTTATTAGTGGGTGCTAAACCATTTCATTATGTGCAATATCTTATTATTATGTGCTATCTCTGTTATGTGCAGTAATTCATAAATATTGTTTTGGTTACTAGGAATTCACTTAACTGTAAATTAACTTATTTAGATTATAAGTGCTCTAGCATTACTATCCTTGTTTTTGGTGCCACTTCTCCTCCGAGCCTGTGTTGATTTCTGGCTAAATTCCAGCGCTAATTTAATATCTGGACTATTGTCCATGGATTCCGATTTTTGATTGGTTGATCACGGGTCAAGTATTAATCATAAAAAATATCAACTTTTGTGTTCTGTAATGTATGGGGAGCCACAGGGCAAAGGGGGCGTTTGCCTGTCACTCTTATCCAGAGCGACTTACAGTCAATTAGTTACAGGGACAGTCTGCAACTTTTATGGTCATCAGGTTCACAGGCAAGTGTTAGGCTCCTAACACCCTATTACTAACACAGGGGATGGTCGAGTCGCCTTAAAGATGTGCGTTGGAGCGAGAGTCACGTCAATTTCCTGTAGGATCAGTAGTGTTCTGAAACATTCTAACAATTTCACTTTTTTTATTGGCTTTCTTGTACCTCTTCCCCCCCCCCCCTTCCAGTTTATCTCTTGCTGGGCCTGATTGCCATGCTGGTGGTGCTGGAGACCTTCTGTGAACTGCAGCAGCTGAAGCAGCTGAGGAAGATGTTCTACCTGAAGAAGGAGAAGCCTCACGACCAGCTGGCCATCATGGAGCACGACCACCTGGCCTTCTCCTCGGACGACCGCGCCACGTCGCCCCAGGAGGAGAAGACCGAGCCCTTCGTGGACGTTCCGGTCCTCACCTCCCCGGGTGGCGATGACCCTATGATTAGATAAGCAGTTAAGTCCCACATGAACAACTCCACCTAAGTGCACGGCACAGTAGCACTAGGGTACTTCAGCGTGTAGCTCTTTGGGTTCGCAGTATGCTCATTAGTAGCTCATCATAACATTGTGATTCAAAACTTGTACTTTCCATTGTGTTCATCACCTCGAATGTGCACTTAAAAAAAACCTGTTGATTAACTTTCAGCTTAACTTGAAAGAGGTTGGATTTTTGTGTGTGGGGTTCAAGGTGGCTAGGCTAATTAGCCAGGTTGAAGCATCAAGCCTTTACTCTTAAACTTGGGTGTCCCTATAACCATTAGCTCCAACAGAAATCTGCCTAGAATAGATAATGTTAAACATTTATAGGCTTAGGAGCAGGTTAGGTCTTACTTCGTGTGGATGTACAATATCAGTCTGGACTTCTTTTAAAACAAGTGACAGAGATGAATGAGAAATAACTTCATCGTTCACTTGAACTTAATATGTAGCTGAGGTTCATATCAACAAAGATTTGACCAATGCAGAATAGGAAGATGTGCATTGTAGAACATGTAAGGGATTTTGGTTGCAGGAAATGATGACAACACCTGGTCAGCATTAAAATAAAATGGCATTTTCATGCTAAATGACTCTGATGTCATACACTCATGTGCATTCATACTTGGATGTTGACAGTGTTGTTCTTATTTTAACCGTCTATCACAGAATATTGAAAGTGATGGATATGAGGTCCGAATGCAGACTTTCAGCTTTAACAAACGTTTCCCTCCCTTTTCCATAGTCTTCTCTTCCAAAAACTTTAAGTTGTCTACAAGTCTGTCTATAAGATATAGTTCAAATTATTTTATTTGGGGCAAAATCTAATCTAGACTTTCTGTTTTGGAGTCATAGCAATTTTGACAAACCCTCTGGTTTAGAAGTGTGGATAAACCCAGAGAGAGCACAAAATGTGCCTTGACGCGAAGCTGAATTTGCTTACGGTTTATTTTAAATTTGATTTAATAAGATTGCAGTTGTCGAAGCAGATTTTGAAAGTTCAGTGATTAATAACAGCACTGTTCTTTATTTTTTACCCAACCAAAGTACTGTCCTGGAGTTTAACGCCACTCTGGTTTGTGAAACCATACCAAAAACTGCACCCACGGTGGCCTGATGATTAGGGAGTTGCCCCTGCAATCAGAAGGTTGTGGGTTTGAATCCCAGGACTGCCAGTGGCACCAGTCTTTCCTTTATGATTGACTTTAACACAGACACTCCTCTTATCCGGTGGGGTGTTTTGAATCTGGCCAAGAAGAGCCTATAGGACTAAAGGGAAAGAAATCTATGTCCTTTACTACAGCTTTTGGTCTTTCTGAACTCACCAGTGCATTATTTATTTTAAAGGAATGTACTGAATAGTTACAAATTGGTCACATTGTCAAAGCTCCAAATATTGATGGATCTGACTGTATATACTTAAACTCAGAGCTCAAATCTTCACACTGCTGCATTCAAATATTACATTAGTCAGTATTGGTTTGGTTTGCATTATAGATAGCAAGTCAAAAAAAGTTACATAAAAATGATTTATCAGCTGGAGAAGTTTAAAAGGGCTAGTATTGGTCTATTACCAAACATTTCTACATGGCAAACTCACTTCAGGGTAAATTCAAGCCTGTAAGTCTTTCAAGTTAATAGTGTGGAGGCGCCAGTAAACGTTTCAGTACACAAATCTATCTAGGTTACATTTTGGACAAAGACATATGACTGACCTGTTTAGAAACTTGCTGACATGATTGAATTCAGAACAAAAGTGTTGTAGTATTAGGAAAGAAATGGAATTTGAGAGTCTCATTGATTGTTTACAAATATATATTTGTATATTCATATTGTCTTATAAAAAACACCTTCTGGCTATGGTTAAAGAACAATCATGCCTTAGGTGTCTTTTTTTGTGGTCTCGACATAATCCGATTCATTGCGTTTATCTTGCAATGCTGTGAAATGTTCAAGGAACATTGTGAATAATTAATGTCTGCTTTTAGTAGCTGAACGTTAAATCACTTTCTGTGTATTTTTATTTGTTTTGGTACAGGTTATCTATAACCTCAAACAAAGGGAACTTGAATGTGCTCTACTGTGACATATTTATTGGTTGTCAGTGTTGGGAATGAGCATAGTTAGCAGTGACCATCTTGAGAATTCATAACCTTATAAAGTGTAAGACGAGAAGCGTACTTGGATACAAAACATGTAATGGAAACATATTGGTATTAGTTTTTTTTTTTATTCTTCTTCTCCTTATTCTCTTTGCCCCCCAAACTTTTGAAATATAGGCATGGTTCCAGTGTCAAAACATCAGCTAATGTCCAATGTAGTAGCATGTACACTCAAATGTTTAGACACACCTTCTCGTTCAATTATTTCAGTTGTTTTTATTATTAGCTACATTGTTGATTAACATTGAAAACATCACCTATTGCTCTGATGACAGTTTGCACACTCTTGGATTCTTTACAATCAGATTCGTGATGAATCGGCCTGGAAGGGTATTTTATTAGCAGGTGTTCTTCGTCAAGAGTTCATTAGTGGAATTGGTTGCCTTCTAATTGTGTTTGGATCATCAGTTGTGATGGTTCGGGTTGTAACACAGTTAGTGATCCTGCTCCAATACGGTTCTGCTCCACATTATGGCAAGAACCACTTAACTAAGGAAAAAGAAACAACAGTCTATCATTACCTTATTACCAAAAATATTATTTAAAAAATGTTTTTTTGTTTACTGCATAATTACTTCCACATTTTGTTAGTAATCTACTATTTGGAAAATAATAAAAACAAAGAACAAACTTTGAAAGAGAAGGTGTATCCAAGCTTTTGACTGGTAGGGTATTTAGATTTTTAATCAATTGCTGAGGGGCCGAATATTGATCGTTTAAAAACAAATGTAGTTGACTCACCACCGTTATATATGGGGGGAGAGAGCATATTGTTGATTTGCCTTTAAAATATGTGTAGGAAGAGGGACAAATCAAGGAGAAACGAATCGAAAAACACACAATAGACTCATAAACAAACACTAAAGCTCAGGTCAGTTATGTATAAAAGAGGAGCATCATGTTTGTTGCGGTTGAATTAAAAGTAGTCAGCCTATGATTGGCGCTAAGCGTTAGGCCTCCTCAGAAATGGCTAATTTTCATTTTCATAAGTGGAGCTAGTGAGCTAATACATTCTTCTGTGGTAGAGCGTTAAAGTACTGAACATTGAATGAAGCGAATCAGAAGAGTGTTTGTTCTAATCCACATTGAGAATAATAACTAATACTTTTTTGGCCATAAAAGCAATGTTTTGGTGTCTCCAACCACTGCAAACAAGTACTCTAGTTGCTACCTAGCCTAGCGTCTCATGCTAAGTTCATTGGTTCTGATAACGTATTTTGCAGTCGTTAACTCTGTTCCTAGAGCCCCCCTCCCCAGCACTGCACATTTTAGTGTTCGCCTTGCTCCTACACACTCACTTGAAAGATTTGTTTAATCGTTGTTTATCTGGATCTAGTATGTTAGGAGCATGACAAAAAGACACTAAAACACTGGGCTCCTGGGCCAGGGTTGGAAACCACTGATCCAAGCTACTTTTCCACATTCAGCTCAGTTAAAATGGTGCCAGGTTTGTTGTCGTTACTCTGATAAGTCCATTCTTTGAACAGTTTCTGCAGAGCTTCAGTAGTGTGGATCTTATTAAGGAAAATACTTACTCGTTAGGTTTAAAGCATAATGGTACTTAGTAAAAGGAGTGTAAATGTACGCTACTGTTCAAAAGTTTGAATAATTTGTCAACCCCATTTTAATAGGTCCTAACATGAAAAGTTGACACAGCTTTCTACAGAGTTCTTCATATTAGTTGAAACATATTATTCAGTGGATGACTGTTGTTTACCTGCAACAAAATTGGTTTTATATTTTAGATAACCGGCTTTGCTGTAGTTTTAGATACGGCTTTGCTGTAGTTTGCCTACTTGATAGTGCAGCAGAGAACAGCTGGCACCTTAGTTTAGAGTAATGTAGAGGAGCTTTCCCAACACTGTCAGTTGTAATTCAGATAAAGGTGATTTGTATTCAAGTCAGTGCTCTCGTCTGTATTGTCGGCAGCATGAACTATGTGACAAATCTGCACTGTGTTTTTGCTGTACAGTTCATTATGTAAAAGAGGGCCTAATAATGACATTGTCTCTGAATATTGTTTATCTTTGTGCTCAGTGAATAAATTACAATAAAATGTTACCACTCTTCTTCTGTTTGGCGCTGAGTTCTTGTGTGTATGTATGTGTTGTGTGTATATGTATGTTTGGATGGACACAAATATTGGGACGCCTGTCCCTTCCACCAACATGGACTTTAATGATATTGCATTCAATATGGAGTTTGAAGCTAGAATAGCTTTTACTTTCCTTGGAAGGCTTTCCACAAGATTTTGACGTTTCTGTGGGAATTTGTGTCCATTCATTCGGGAGAATGAGGTCAGATGTTGATATTGGACCAGAATATCTGACACGGGCCATCAGGGCTCTGGAAGCACAGCAATGTTTAGTTCCTGGTTAACTAAGTACATTCTAATGAACTGCCTCACTTTATACTGTATATACCTCTCATATTACACTTTGGACTTTCAGTAGCAGCTGCACTTCTCTCCTGTTACTCAATTTGATAAGCTGTAATTTACACTCACTCAATGTGATTCTATGCTGCTAACTCTCTCCTGTGTAGTAACATAAAGTTCCAAAAAGAAAGGTGTCCACTGCAATTTACTTTTAGATCTGCATCTCTAAGAGTTTGACAACTATTCCATACCAGTGTCTGTTAAATTCCTCCATAAGCTCCTAATTCTGCTTTATGAGGGACTGATTACTGATCACCTGAATCAATCACATTTACAGTGCAACACAAATTGCTTGGGAAGTTTTACATCTCATTCACACTACACTGTTACATTACATTAATGTACAATATTCTAGTGTCTATTGTCTGTATTGTGTTCTGTTTAAAGTTACATGCTGCACTAAATGGCTTAATTTTACCTGGATTTTGACCTTCATTGTCAAGAAATGAATGACAAGGAAAAAGTGCACAGACTAAGGCTGATTAAGTGGTAAAATGGGCAAATTGTCCTCTATAATTATAGAACCACCTTCAATTGAAGATTCACATTCATGCCTTAAATCTAATTTGAAAGTCAGATTAAGGGGTCGGCTTTCACAAATTAACAGCCACTTAATTCAAATGAAGTGGGTTTGGTGTATTTTAAGGTAGGGTAGGGTTAAGCACAAATTATGTACATTTTGTTTCACTATGTATGTGTTCACAGCTGCTGATGACAAAAAATTCTACTGCAGATGACTTTGTTGGCGGCTGAGCAGTCCGGCACCTCCAGGGATTTGAAACACTTTCTTTTAGCACTGAGAAAAGAAAAAAGCAATTTAGTTTGGGTTTCCCTTTGATCCTCAGCGCCTTCTTTTTTTTTATAAATCTGAAATGCGAGCGAAAAGTGACGGCCAAAGACTGAGTAGCCTGTTCTGGAGCCCTTTGAAAAACTTCTGCTAGAGATATTTTTGCTCATTGCTATAAAAAGTAAAGGTTTGATAAAGATTTGATGAGGTGCCAAGACATTCGCAGTCTTCAAAGGACGTAAAAATATGGCACAGTACATTTAAAACCAGCGACTGATGTCAAAAATGTGTTTTATCTTAATTTATTAAAGTAGGGCTCTGAGTGCAATGAGTTTGTAATTTGTATACGGGGTTCCATTACTTAGCCATCCTAAGTATAATATAATTGCAAAAAATATTTGATCATATTTAATGACTTACATCCTCTTGTATGAGAAGACTTTTGTCAACATTACAAGGACACCAAAGTAATACACTATATGGACAAAAGTATAGGGACACTCCTCTTAATTATTTAATTCAGGCAGCCTTAATGCTTCAGCATACCAAGCCATGTAAATGAATCTGTAATGACTCACTCGGTTTGATAAGCTGTAATTTACACTTACTCAGTCTGCTTCTATGCTGCCAACTGTACAATATTATATTTGTGGTGCAATATGATTTATTCTGGAAGATTTCCATCCCTTTACCACTTTTCCGTTACACCCCTGTATTGTCTACTTTCTGTATTCTCTCGGATTTATTTCCCATTCACTCTATGCCGTTGCATTACTACATTGACTACATTGACTTGTTTCCGTCATTCTTTGCGCTTTGTTCAACTGCCCCCAGAAAAATGTATATACACTATATGGACAAAAGTATTGGGACACACCTCTTCTTTTTTCAATTCAGGTGGCCTTGATGCTTCAGCATACCAAGCCATGCAATGAACTTGAATGTAAGTCACATTATATTGCATAAATGGGGTGTTACACCATATTGCCAGAGATGTGTGATGCTTACAAATGTAGTCATATGAGATAGGGATGTACATTAACTGAATCCAGAGGCATGTAATCCAACTTTATATTAACAAAATGAGCACCATTGAAGGTTCATACATACTCCTAAGCAAAGAGTACATTAATGATCCCTCTTCCTTTATTCTCATGATTGGCTTTACAGGAAAGAGCAGTAATTCTAAAGTCTTTAAAAAAAAAATACACATCTTGACAAAGCCCACCTCAGCTGGAACACAGCGAATCTGTGAAAAGTATCAATTATTTATTGTCATCACTAGGTATGAACACATATATAGTGGGATGAGATGTTTCTCCTCAGACCACTGAGCAACATATGACAATGTTCAGCGTTCAGCAAGTCCAAATTGTGGCAAAGGCAATGCTGGAAAACAACACAATAAATAGAGACAACATTGCACAGTAATGTAATGGATAGTGTGGACAGAATGTAAATCTTCCAGAGTGACTCGTGTTACACCGTTAGCATGATTATTGCACAGGAGGCAGGTACAGCATTGACCATTTCTGAGCAAAGACAGTAGTGTAACAGTAAAGTAGGAAAGGGATGTAGACCTTCCGGAATAAATAATATTGCACCATATTTATAATATTCAACCAGAGACCGTTTGCTGTGAGTGCTAATTGTGTAACAGGACATGAGTGCCTGTAGTGACAGTAAACTGAAGGTAAAGTGCAGGTGCTGTTAAACGTCCAGTGTGTGATATGAGAGGTATTTCAGGTATAATGTGGGGGGGAGTGAGACGTGAACCATGGTCAAGACTTTGCCTCCTGTGCCTCCAGTGCAATCATCATGCTAATGGTGTAACAGCTACTGATGACAATATATTAACTATATCATCTAACTTACTAAATGATGATTAAATCTATGAAATCTATAGGGTGATCTATGGTATAGAATAAGTGCTTCCTTTTTCTGTGGCTTAGTTGTGTATTTAGGATTTTACAGCTGTGTTAGGAATGGTAAGTGACTTAGACTAGGGTGTGTTTTGACTTACCGCCTGTATGTGACTAGTGCTGTGTCTGCAAAGTTGAATGAAACGAGGAAGGTGGTTCGGGAGATGCCCCTGAAATCACAAGGTTGTCATCACTGAGGTTGCCCTTGAGTGAAAGGTGCCCGTGAATGAAACGGCTGCAAATGTGTGCAACGTCGATAAAGGTGATGGGTTTGGTGACATCACAAAATTCCAAACGGTGTGTTTCTGCAGCTCTTGCTGTTCATGGACTGAAGTGGATGGTGTGTCTTGAAGTGTTAACCCTGTTTCTACACTACAACTCATTCCTAACCAGCATGAAACATTTGTTTTTCCACAATTTGGGGACTTCAGTGAGTTGCTTTTTTTCACTGAGGATGGACTTATTCATATTTTAAATGTCAGTTTCCATTCAGTGTTTCCACTGATGCTGCTGCCTGATATTTCCTTTGCTTCATCTCTGCTTGCCATGCAGTATATTTGAACTATGCCTGAGAAACATGTGAAACCAGGGCATGGTGCTATTTATAGCCAGTAGATGGTCCTCTTTGTGTCGCTTAACTGTCCAAAAATAGACGGTATGCCTCTTTTAAGTTTAATTTTCAGGCAGGACAATATCAGACGTAGGCCTCCCAGGTTTGATCGCTGCGAGACTGGAGCGTAATTGGACAAGAAGCTGAGTTCATATCCTTTAGGAAGTCTTTTAAATGTTCTCACTGAAATCATCAACTAAAACATACATTGCTGTAGGTGGCCCAGGCTGTTCTGATTTTTTTTGTCTTTTTTAATGCATGTATTCAATGATGATAATCTTCTTTTTAGCATTTTTCATGATCTTAATGATTTTAATTGTTTGGGCTGATTGCAGTAATTCTCCACAGTTGTGAGCTTCCATAATTGGATGTTTATTTAAAAAGAACAACACACACACACACACACACACACACACACACACACACACACACACACACACACACACATATATATATATGTATACAAATGTATTTATGTGTTTCAGTGATGCACAATCACTGCTAATCTACTAAAAGTGGCTTTACAATGACCCGATTATAAAAATGTAACAAGTTTATTCATTGAAAATGCCAATATTTACCAATTACTTTCATGTAATTAATTTTAATCTTTAAAGATTTACTCTGGATACGGTGAGGTTAGTTTTCAATGATGTTATCCTGACATGCTAAGACACAATTAATACATGATTACATAATGTCACCTGATTATCAGAAGCAATTGCAATGATTTCAAATTAATAATATCTTGATATCAAAACATTAACTGAGACATATACATGTACATGACTGGTTATATTTAAAACGTGTACTAGCAGGCTCCAGCTATTTGTGCAGCTATATAGCAGAGTGTGTATGCACGACTAAGGAGACCGAAGTAGAACAAACACAAAAAGCTCTGCTGGGAGGTCCATTAAAAACGCTCCCTACAGATCTCTTCTGAGGAAAGCTAGCTGAAGGACAAGGAGCTGAAAGCGGTTATGGCCCAGAGGATGATATTTAACTCCCTCACACTCTCTTGTCATATCTTTCTCTCCCTGTTAGGATAAATATACATTTTTGCTACAACCAGCGGCTCTGTGAGATACAGAGAGAGAGAGAGAGAGAAAGAGAGGGAGAGGGAGAGGGAGAGGGAGAGAGAGAGAGGGACAGAGAGTTTCATATCTCTTTCATGTGTCTGCAGGCTTCATACAGGACAATTTAATGTGTTTAAAGATAGATGATAAAAAAAGTACATGATTACATGACTACATAATATGGACAAAAGTATTGGGACGACTGACGATTCCCCTAGAACAGCTTCCACTAAATTTGGAAGGCTTTCCACAAATTTTTTCTTTGTTTCTTTGTGAATTTGTACCCACTCATTCTGTAGAGCATTCATGAGGTCAGACACTGATGTTGGACGAGAGGGCCTGACTCAGAATCTCCGCTCAGCTTCATCCCAAAGGTGTTGGATGGGGTTGAGGTCAGGGCTCTGTACGGCCAATCAAGTTCTTCCTCACTGAACTCATCCAGCCGTGTCTTTATGGAGCTCACTTTGTGCACTGAGACACAGTCATGCTGGAATAGAAAAGGTTCTTCCACAAACTGTGCCTACTAAGTTGGAAGCATGGCGTTGTCCAAAATGTCTAGGTCTGCAGAAACATTACGATTGTCCATTACTCGAAGGAAGGGCCCAAGCACAATTAGGTGCATCCTTATACTTTTGTCCATGTAGTGCATTTGTTACTTATTTGTGCATCATTTTGATGTTTTGTCATTTCCTTTAACAAGATGCTTTAATGAACAATATTTTATTTGGAAATGAGGAGAAATACTTGCACCTTTAAAACATAAAACCTGAGAAACTGAACCTTTTAGCTGTGGTTTCTTATTTGTTTTTTGCGAAGCTGTACATACATATGTACATGAAACCAGACGCACACGTACATGCTAAGACACTCTAACAGAGGCCTCGGGGTGTAAAGGCTCATGCAGAGGAGCGGAGCCGCGGGCTGGGCACTACGCTGAGAGCGAGTTTGGCTGGAGAAACAGAAACACGCCAAATCCCGATGGCTGCTGCTCCTGTTACCATGGCGATAGCAGCACACTCTGCCTCACTGAGCTCAAGAAACATCACTGAATTAGTAGGAACACTTTTTAATCCGTTACATGTTTTTCGCTCATTTGATGCCACAGTCACTATGAAACCTTACGTTTACTGCTTAAAATGCCTTAATTTTTGAGGAAATGAAGGTAACTGAAGGGAGAAATGCAGATTAAAGCTGATTTACTCGTAAAACTACAGAATTTTCCTCTTACCCTTCAAATGTACCCCTTAAATGATAGAACCTCCTGAATGAATGCCTTCAATCTCAGGGGTTTCACACGCATAAATTGAATTTAGGAATCGTTTCCCATATTAACGGTCACTTCTTTTAAATTAAAGGGTTTGGGGTATTTTCATGGGTGAGTCCACTGTGTTTCGTAATGATTGGTGCTATCTATGTTAAATACGTTGGCAGATTAAGGCCAGCAAAGGTTCAGTGAAGGGAAGTTGGCCTGTCTGCTTTCTGCACATTTCATTATGACTGTGTTCAATGTACCTTCCAATTTGAGAGCACATATAAGCCCTGTTATAAAAGCTGGAGACAAGGAAGGTGGGGCATCTGCCGCACAAGCCCAGGCTGTTTGTGTTACAGAATTCAAAACAGAATGGTCAGTTATGTCCGTTTCGGCTTCAGAGAGGAATCAGAAACTTGATAAAGATATTAGAGGCTTCATAACAGTGGAGTATAATAATTTAAGATGAACTTAGGCATGTTGTTACAGCCTGAATATTCATTTGTTCAATGGCATCGTCCAAAATAAATACTACTCTGGTATTTAAAAACAAGAGCATTTCCCACCCTGCTTTCAGTTTATACACTCTTACACAGATGCATTATGAATAAGATGAGATGAGATGAGATATAGTGAGTTAAGATGATAAGATAATGCTCTATTAGTCCTACTGGTGGGAAATTTGCATTGTTATAGCAGCAAAGTAAAAATAAAAAAAAGAAGTTAAGTGCACTATGATTTTAAGTGTTGGTCAATAGTGTATAAAACAAAAGCGACATGCAGATTTTACACAGACACACTCCCACAAACTACAAAAACCAGAACCAGAAAAAAATTCTCTAATTTTTTCCCCCATGGCTGTATATATATATATATATGTGTGTGTGTGTGTGTGTGTGTGTGTGCGCACATTGTACATTTTACATTTCAGCGTGTTAGGGTTATAAATATACCATTATAAACAGTAGGCTTTATATTTGATGTCCTTTTTAAACAACTGCGGTGTTTAAAGATGTGCTGCCGACTCCAACAGTATTCACTAATGCACCTTATTGTTTTGTAACTTAAGTTAAAATATGTCATTTTTACAAAGAAAATCTGTGTTTGTACTTTGTTAAAGGGTTAATATATTATATAAGGGTTAATATATTATATAAGTGTTAATAAATTAAACAATTACATTTGCCATATGCCATCCCAAAGCTGAAATGAAACCACTGTGTTTGGCAAACACCCACACACACACGCTCAAAGACAGACCCAAAACTAAAATATAATACTACCCTGCCTCCTGCAGAAAGAAATAAAAGAAAAAAGGAAGCCTGCATAATCCACACTTAATGCAGTGAAAAGAACCCCGTGTGTGGACGTTAATCTTCTGTTTGCTCCCACAGTTCTTTTCCAGCTGCCTTGTCCCCATTTCTCCCTCTAATAGACACATTACTGTACACAAATGGCAATACATACATTTTCAAGCTGCATTTTTCTTGCAGATCACCACATGCATGGTCTTTTTTAATGGTAATACATGATTCTGAGTATTCTACTGCTTTTATTCACCGAAATAAAAATAAAAAAACCCCAGAGCATTCTTTATCATGGATATTGCCAGGAAACTATCTCAATGTACAGTTGAGCTTTTTCAGGTTCTACCAGATTAATTTACTTACAAACTGCAAGTAAAATAGTTTTAGATGCTGCATTTTTACAATGACTCCTTCAGTAACGTTTGCCCCTGAAGCTTATTGCAAATTGCAGACGCTCCAACAAGCTGGTTCGAAACTCTAAGAGACACAAACTCGCACAACAAAAATCTCAGCACAAATGGCAATATATCAAATCTCAAGCTGCGTTTTTTTGCAGGTCACCACATGCATGGTCTTTTTTTTTAAATGATATTCTTATTCACAGCAAAATGAAAAAAAAAAAAATCCAAACCCCACCGTTTTGTATCACAGCAATATCTGCCACCAAAAAACCAGAGCATTCTTTGTCATGGATATTGCCATGAAACTATCCCCATTTTTCAGTTGAGCTTTTTTGGGTTCTACCATATTTATTCACTCCCAAATTGCCCCTAAAGCTCATTGCAAATTGCAGACGCTCCAACAAGCCCCTTCAAAAATGTCAGCACATGTAAAACGACAACCTTTTGTCCTCTGCTGCAGTGTTTGACAAGATTATGTTGATATAATTTACTGATACCTCTGCCCAAAGCAAATAATATGACAGCAATATTTCCAAAGCAATATGGTCATAAATGCTTGGCGTATTGAGGCCATATGGACAGCAGAACAATTTTTCAGAACAAAGTGGCTGCAACCTTGTGCTCTCTGCGGCATTATCCTAAAGTATTTTAAATGTATTTTTACCAATCTTTTCTTTTTTATAATTCTAATCTAATTTTTCGCAATTTCTTGTCACATCCAGGATATTAAATTGGTCAGACATGATTATTCTTAAATGTAAAATCTAAAAATGAAAATAATTTAGAGGGGGTAAAGCATTACAGAGGCTGTTTTCTGCTTGAACTTAAACCACCAATGAAATGAAACACAAAAAAATGAGTAACTGAATGTGAACGGTTAAACTGTAAAAGGTACACTTCTTTCTCCATTTAAATAGATGATAAATGGTTATTATTTTTAAATATTGTTACGTACAAATGTACCAACATTAGTAAATTAGCTTTACCCATTACCATACTCTGGGCCCTACAGTAAGTATTCAAAAACACAGAAGGAAACACAAATGTTGTAAAGGTGATATGGCCGTGATAGGACCCATATCTGACCGCTGATTGGTGCTTATGTTCCACAGCCAGTTTCCTGCCCAGCCAATCAGGGCCAGCCTGTCACTATGTTTCCAAGCCATTTACATGAAATATTGATTCGTCCATGCAGGGCTCACATGCTGTTTCTGAATTATAAGATGGCAGATGCAGGGTGGCAGGAAAAGTAAAAATGCTTATTGGCACATAGGCATGCAGAGTTCTTATTCTTTATTTGCCAAGAACCTGATTTTTTGGCTGCATTTATAAATTCCAATTGAAATAGTGGATGACAAATTTATCTTCTCATCTGAGAAGGTGAAAATTGTTTGATGACTTTGTTATCTGATGACTTTGTTATCTGATGACTTTGTTATCTGATGACTTTGTTATCTGATGACTTGGTTGGTTGATGACTTGGTTATTGCTATGCACTATGACCACTAACTTGAAAAAAAATGAGTGGTCTCCAACATCCTTTACACGGCGGATCATGGCTCAATCCTGGAGCTGGAGTATCGGAGGGGCTGTGCTCAGTGAACCACCATGTGTCCTTGTACACAGGCTATTTATGTAAGACTCCAGAACACGAGCGAGAGGAGCACTGCTGAGAACATGCCAACTGGCTACAAGTGACCTGAATTCAGGGCCCACCAAGTACATTAAGGAATGTAGGGCAACAACACAGGCATCAAAATATGGGTCTCAAAGTGAGCAACCACACAAGGCATTGCCAAGGTGACAAAGAAGATTTGTTGGGTCTGAGTCTGACTGGAGTCAAGCATGAAACAGTCTATAAAACAAAACCCAATCACCTAACTTATTTACTCTACAACTTCAGAATTATGATAACTGATCATTTATCGTTCATTACAATCTTTGTGACACATTTGGTTCATGAGTTTGGCAATTAATTGAAATGTTGGTGGTTTGAGCACACCTAAATTGTTGTTCAGCTGGTGATTAGGGAGTTCAGAAGGTTGTGGGTTTGAATCCCAGGATTGCCAGTGGCAACACTGAGGTATCCTTGAGAAAGACACCGTCCCTACGTACTGCTCCCTAGATGCTATGTTCCTGGCCACCCACTGCTTCACTTAGGAGGGATACTTTACTCAAATTGACACTTTACACACTTTCAAAACAGATCAAAAGCACCTGGCACATAAATTCAACTAACTCCAGTTTGAGAACCATTGTTTGAACCATGACCCATGAGAACCATGACCCTGAACTCAAAATGGAACTCCATAATGTGCAACACACTGTAACCATCCAGTACTACATTTTTTTATTTGTATTTTTGCAATTAATTACCAGTGTAATGTGTATATTTTCATACTAATACTACTGTTTGTTTTGTTATTTCATGCGTCTTATTTTATTCCTGTTTTTTACTGATTCAACTGCACCTTACATTTCTTTTCTTATAGCTTTAAATACCCATTTACATTTTTTTGGCATAAACATTGAACCAAGCCAAGACCCATTCGTGCATTTAACCTGGTCTTTTGAGAATTCGAGATCCCATACAGAACCACTGTCTGTATTTTTTAAAATCTGAAGATCCATCTTCTGCAAAATAACACAGCAAACCTCCTGTTTTAGCTGCTACAAAGCGCCTCGTTTGCCTATTGATTCTTTGACCCAGATGTTCAACAAGCCGTTGATCATTGCATGCTGTTCAAAGATTGACACGGTTATTCTAAAGACGGCAGACAAGAATATGAAGCAAGGTGCAAGAGAGCTTGTTGATTCAGAGACAAACTGAAGACTGACCACTGGTTCGTTTTTCTTTTTTAACTGCTGTACCTTAGAATATGTGTGAATGTAAGGCTTTGTCCAAATTGCAGGGCACATCAGGCTCGTTTCTTAATCATGGATTTTACACATACGTGCCCAAATCCAACCGAAATGGTCAGATTATAGATGCTGTTGCTAGAATATCCACACTGGTTGCCACAGTAACAATACACACAGGAGTAAGAGGTAAGTACCAACCCACTTCCATTTTCCATTTTTGAGCTTAGAAACTTAATGAGTACATTCCTTAATGACTAGAACTATCACAGTGTTCATGTATATTTGCATGAAATGCTTGAAAGTCTTTACTGTTAGTATTCTGAAGCTTTAAAATCAGATCTGTACTGAAAGTTGTAAATCTGCAGCATATAACATAGAAATGTTTTACCTAAATGTTTGTTACAATTACATTTAAGCAACATTATGGGATGCAGCACTAACTGCCGCATGTCCTGACGTCAAACAGCATCGACCCGAATGGTGACAAAACACATGAAATCGGATTAGAATTTTTGTTGCCTGTTCCACAGATTTGAATCAAATTTGAAAACCCATCAATCAACTTAGCCTGAATCCACCTGAGAAATAAGTCTATCAAATCACGTCTGCTGAAAAATTAGAATATATATTAGCAAATAAAAAAGACAATGTTTAAGGTTGACTTTAAATTCCACCGTATTACCCTTTATTGTTCTCCCCCTTATGGCTAGCTTGCCAAACATTTCACAATGAAAAATAAAGTTCCTCATACTGGGATGTTTGTGTAAGACTAGCTTTGTGTCCAAAATCACAAGCTTTCAGTCATGTATAACTCTAATGTTCAATGTCTGGCTCAAACCCACCACTGCTTTGTGAGCGACACTTGATTAAAAGAACTAACACATCCATTAAGCAACAACTACTCACCTTTTGTGGCCGTAGACTGATGAGACGTGACATGACTGGAGAAAGTCTTTAGGGAGAAAAGAAACAGAATACAGAAGAAGAAATTAGAGCATTTAGGATGTCTCCTATTTTGGGCAGCAATCACCATTCGTCTCTTGGGGCCTATGCAATTTTCGCGATGCGAAACTAGCCTACATAAAAGTGAGTGGGACCCAACAGCTCAGCAATCATGAAACAGCCACACTCACAGTTCACTCTTAGTGTTATGAGAGATTTAAGAAAGCAAATGAATGCCCACTTCATTATACATCATCCAAAATGGGATTCACCTCCACACGCACCGAATCTCTATTTGATTGATGAAAATAATGATTAAAAAGCATTTTGTTTTATGCTTTGAGCAAACAAAGTCTACAATCAACCAGCATTGGTATACTAGATGGACCACCTGATCATAAAACCAACAGGGATTTTAACAACGTTGCATTCAATTACATCAAATTTAAAAGCAAGTGACCTAGCTAGCCCAAACACTGAAAAACACGTGTCTCAATACTTTTGTCCATTTAGTGCCTTTGATTAGCTTTTGCATGGTATTTTTTTATGTGACATTGATTAACTGTTCTGAATGGTTTACTGATATTTCAGTTGTAATGTTTTTAGTGGTTGAAAATGTGATTTTGAATCAGTATTGATATCTAAATTATATTCGAGCATCAAAAAGTTGAGTTTGTTATGTCAGTGTTCATTTTAGATGAGTAGATTCAGTGTTAATGGTTGGTTAGTTAATATTTTAAGTGCTTTTCAGGGTTGAAATGTCGATTTTTATACAATAATTTTGATATTTATGGCTAATGTTGATATGAAGTCAGTTTTCCATGTTTAAAAACATGCAACAGAATTTTGTCACAATTAATCATTTCGTTAAACAAAAATTGCTTTACATTAGCTTGCTAGCTCATGTCAGTTAGGTACCTAACAACATTTGAAAATACTTAGAGACCAACAAATCAATAGAAAAAAACTTTATATCTTAGCCATGTAGATGAAATGAGGGCGTGGTATGGCACAGTAAGTAACCACTGCATATATTTTATAAACAATTACCTAAATGTATTATGTTTTTAGCACTGAATCAAGAAAGCCGCCTAACATCACGTTGCCATGAATAATAAAATATTATATCAACAGTTGTTCTAAAAAGAGTGCTGCAGAATCAACATTGGATAAAGGATCAAGATTCATTCTGTAGAGAATTTATGAGGTCAGACAATAAATGTTGGACGAGTCTTCGCTCGTAACCTCCTCTCCAGTTCATCCCAAAGGTGTTTTGGATCAATTTCTTCCACACTTAACTCATCCAAACCATGTCATTATTGAGCTTTGCTTTGTTTACAGTCATGCTGAAACAGAAGGGTTGCGTAAACCCACGGAAAACGGGGGTCTCCCAATACTTTTGTCCATATAGTGTGCTTGAATCTATATGTAAGGCCCTTTGTTGTCCGTTAGGTGGCACTGTTGTCTTTCTAAAAGGAGCCCGAGGCGCGGCACTAGATCCTGCCTCTTGCGTGGAAATATGTAAGTGCCTCGGCTCGTGTGGGTGCGAGAGGCAGCTCTACTATGTTCTTTGTGGTGGTCGGTGTGAGTGTGTGTGACTTGCTCTGCTCCTGTTAATGGGTATCATGTACGGCGATGGAGAGGGAACCGTGTGGGACCGTGTGGGACGCCCCCGGCGGGACTGCATGTGTTACCTGGGACCACCTACTACTCTCATGCCCATGTAAGAATCTTCTTTCAGAGTAACATCTGGTTTTAACATCTTAAGTCATCACTATTATTGTCATTATACACTTTGTTCATTGGAAAACTATGTGGAAAAATATATCTTAAAGTCACCTAATCTGTTATAATACTCCAGTTAATGCATTTGTAAATTAGAAATGCTAAATGCTAGATTTTTTGTGTAAGCTGAAGAGTAAGGAACAAAAGGTGGATTTGTTTTGCCTTTAAAGACTGAAGCACTCAACCCAGATGTGGTTATAGGAACAAAAGCATGGAATTAAATGTAAAATACTATTATTGTTTATTATTATTATTATTATTATTATTATTATTATTATTATTATTATTATTAATAAACTGTTTTTATTTATCGGAGACAAAGCTTATTAAAAAATCAGTGTTGCAAGAATGATCATCATCATTGCCTGTTTTCTTTGCATGTGATGCCTGGCTTGTAGAAAGAGAAAGATCAAGGCGAATTAGGAGTAGGCGGTTAGTGAATCGTGTCAAAAAACAACCAGATAAAGAGCCCTCAGAGATTTTAGAGGATTCATCTGGCTACACTCGACACTGTCCACGTAGTAAAGAGGCGTAAAGCTTCACGAACGCCTCCCACTGGCCATGAGCTAATAGTAAACTCTGTCAAAACTAATTTCCCTCTTGGTTTTGAGGGTGAAAAAAGGGGAAAAAAGAGAGGAAGCTACCAGTAGTCAGCTCGGTGGTATAACCGACTGAGCTGAATTTACGACTAAGAAAAGGGCTTTGCTTTTTCTCTTAATGGAGTCTGTTGCCCACTGTGACAGTACAGCGTTCTGTGAGAAGCGTTAGTCACTTTCGCTTAACATCTCTCAGCTTCCCTGCTCCCTCTCTGGGAGCGAAGCGCGGGAGGAGACCCACCAGTATCATGAAAAAGCCTGCGGGCGTGTTACAGTAGGCTGAGGAGATGTTATATTTAGAAAATGCGGAAATCAGCATTTAGAAACACAGCCAGGCTTCTCAAACAAGTGTAATGAGAAGGGGCCTGGTGGGTGGGCTCCTGGGTCACTCGGCGCTGGACAAGCCCAACGGTCGAGCCACACCAACCCACAGCTATTCTGCTCTTCAGAGTTAGTCGGCCACCCAGCTCCAGCAATTAAAAACCCCAGTGGTGGACGAGTCCAACAAATCATTCAATTGACTTAACATGTATTACAGATGTGTAAAATCACAGTCAAGTCACACAGCAGCGAAGTAAAGCTCAGAATGTGGATGAATATCAGTCCCGACTTCTTTACTTCTTGAAAGGTTTGAAATCAAGCTCCCTGACAGAATCCAGGTCTAACCAGGAAGCCTACAGTGCTCATTAATTTTGTGTGATGCTAGCATAGATAAACAAGTGAGAGTATTTAATCAGTGTCTCTATTAAAACAGGAACAGCCATCTTAGTCTGAGAGGAAACGTGGTGGTTGAGCCACACCCACCCCCAGTTTTCTGCTCTTCTCTTCGAAATTCGTCCGATATTAGTCTGCTCCCAAGCTCAGAGAGTTAAAGAACCCGGTGGTGGACGAGTCCATCAAATTATTCCATCAACTTGAAATGTATTTCAGATTTGTACAATCACAGTGTGAAGTCGCTCAGCAGTAAATTAAAGCTCAGTAAAAAGTTTGTGATCTTCAAGTTTGGTCAAATCTCGACATTAGTCAGGTCTCGACATCATCAGTTTGTTCAAGTCTCAACATCATTATTTCTTGAAATGTTTGAAATCGAGCTCCCTGACAGAATCCAGGTGTAACCAGGTAGCCTGCAGTGCCGGTTAATTTTGTGTGATGCTACCGTAGAGTGAAAGGATTTAATCAGAAAAACAGGAAATGTGGCGGTCAAGCCTCACCAAAGCCACAAATTTTCTGCTCTTCTCTTCTGCAGCGGAATGCGAAAGTCGCCCGACGTTAGTCCGAGACGCCTGTCGGACATCAGCCCCCAGCTCCGGCAGTTGAAGTACCTGGTGGTGGACGAGTCCATCAAAGAGGACTTGAAATCATCCCGGTCGGTGGAGGACATCAACAGCGCGTCCATTGAGGAGAGGATCTTGAGGATTACCGGCTACTATGGTTACCAGCCTTGGAAATCGGTTTGCAACAGTAAGAATCTTGTGTTCATCGATTATTTGATTCCTTAAACCACCTGACAAGGTGTAGCACTCCCTTACTCTTGCTCAGATACACACAATTAGGGTGCTTTCACACATGCCTTGTTTAGATCGTTTGAATTGCACTACAGTTTGTTTTCTCAGTTGGTGCGGTTCGTTTGGGCATGTGAGAATGCAACAATCGCACCCGAGTCTGCACCAGAAGTGGACCAAATAAGCATACCGAGACCTCCTTGAAGATGTGGTATCGGTACGCTTTCAAACGAACCCTGGAGCAGTTTGTTTGTGGTGAGAACACGATCCGGACTAGAACAGACCCAACTGCACCAAAACTACTGCACCTTTTGCACTAATCCAGCTGCCGTAGTCAGCTGCAGTGTGCAAAATGTGATGAGTAGACGTGTTTCTTGACAGTTAGTGCTTTAGCAACATATCCCCGTGGTGGCTCGTGTACAAATCTGGAGCTGTGAGGAGGTGCGGAGCCTCATCGAAATTTGATTCGATGACTATATAAGGTCCCAACTTTCATAAACTCATAAGAACACAGCAAACAGCTCAGGGAAAGGGGGTTTAATAGCTCAGTAGAACAGTGCAGGGTTAAGACAAAGAAACTCCGCCAGCAATATCCAAGTGCGGGATACCCGCAAGTTTATTCTGACCAGTTGAAAAGCAGTTTAGGAAATATGTTCAGTGGCAAATCTAGCCAACGAGTGATGTCGATTTTGTCACATGACTGCATTTTGGTTCGTTTTAACTGCAAAAAAATTCTATGTCTCATTTGTTGCCTTTAGTCCGCACCAAATGAACCGAACCACATATGTGAAAGCACCCTTACATGCCCACTTGTTTTCAAACTTGTAGCATTATCATTGTTGGGAATACCTCCAGGGCTTGAGGAGGGGGTGAGTTAGCCCCACAGTGAGACCCTAGCAGATGAGAGGGGTGGGTTATGTTGGTAGAAAGGTCCTGTCTTTCACTTACCACCGTGTTTAACGTCCCACCGAAGTGTGTTCACCATTTATGGAAGCAGCAACCAGAGGTACTTTAGCACAGGAAGGGTAACACCTGGAGAGTGAATTCTGTTTAGTGTCAGATTTGCTCAGCAATGATAGTCTAACAGATGGGCAGAACGACAGTTTATTGCAGCAGGTCAATTCGTCACTTAGGAGTGAAGTGAAGCTCAGTGTGGGACAGTCCACCTTTCTTAATGTATTGGGGCAATATCAGTTTGGTCACGTCTCAACATCAATGTGTGTCTTTAGTTATATGGTCACTGGGGGGTGTGGAGGTGGACCACTCGTTGCTGTCCTTACTTCTTGAAAGGTTTGAAATCAAGCTCCTTCCCAGAATCCAGGTACCCTATGGTGTAATGTTGTGTGATGCTGCTGTAGATAAATGAGTGAAAGGCCATCATCAGCGTCTTTGTGAAACTCAGAGACAGGCGTCTTCCTCTAAAAGGTAATCCCCTTAAAAATTTTATTCACAGTGGCACCACCTTAGCACTTTGTTGGGTTGTCACTGATAGCCCGCTGTCTTGTTTTTCCCAAGCCTTTCTGCAGAGCTGTGGGAAGTAGTGCTGCTTCCATCCTGATTCTGTTTATACCTCTTTTGTGTGGCGGTTCTCCATAGATAAAGGGACTGTCACAGCTTGTGGGATCTGTTGTGTTTGCCCAAACAAGCTCAACCTGCACTGTGCATCAGCACCACACCTCACATTATAAAGAAACAATGGAGGTTTGGCACTAGAATAGACTGAACATGACACATATGAACAGTGGTGCTTGAAATTTGCGAACCATCTACATGGTCTGCATAAATATGAACTAAAACATCATCCATCCTAAAAGTAGTTGAAGACAACCTTTTTTAACAAATGAGACAAAAATATTAAACATTGTCATTTATCTATCGAGAAACGCGATTGTTTTATGTTCGGGAGTGGCAAAGGTGTGTGAAACGTTAAAGCAGGGCTGGGCAATTAATTTCTATAGGGGGCCACATGAAAAATCTGATCTGTGTTGGAGGGCCGAAACGAAGATAATTCTGCTCAATATTCATTTTCTCCCACTGCGAAAAGCAGTAAATTTTATATTTTGAATAACAGCTACTGATAACCAGAAGTATAAGAATATTCAGTAAATATTTATGTACATGGTATTAATTGTGGTGTAGGTCGAAGAGGAAAATAATCCTATATAATAGTTTTTTAATTTAGACTCAGATTTGTTAAAGACTGACAACTGAATAAACTGAACTGTGTCAATCACAAACATCATAATAAGAAAACTAAACAGTCAATAATAAAAATATTAAATCCATTAAGTGATATACAGAGCAACTGCAAAAAAAATTAAGGGTTTATTAACACACAGAGCATGCATATTTGCCAAGTTATGCTGAAATATGAGGCTACAGGTGTTTTGTAAACTAAGAGCCCTTTGGGAGCTGAGAGAATCGGCTCTTCTTTCGGAGACGAGCCAAAAGAGCCGGCTCTCTAAAAAGGACCGTCGCTGTAAGCGTTACGGCCGTCCGCACTGGTACCTAATTTGAATAAAATATACTGCGTGCACGGTCCTGCCCGTTCCCGCCCCCGAGACACGGATGAGACACCGATCTTCGGTGAGCCGGATTAAAAAGCCCAACGGGCTAGACGTGGCCCGCGGGCCGTAGTTTGCCCACCCCTGAGTTAAAGGGTTCACAAGCTATCCAAATGCATCCCCAACTAATCCAAGCAAAGTTGCTGATCTTAAACAGTTTCCTTTAGACAGGAGGCGTATAATTATGCAGTGTAGTCGTACTGACACTGTCAACAAAGTTATAAGCTTTGGAGAAATCTGTGCATTTGAAGACCCAGTAGTGAGAGACTCATCTTGAGGCACCCTGCAAGGCCATTGGGATCTGCAGACAGAGCTGTTGGACATTTGCATGCATATGGTTGTCTTGCACAGGCAGATCTGATCAAGATCAGACCTTTTTCCAGATTCATTATCTTAGATACCTGCCACGACCACAGAAAAGTGGAACACGTCTGGTTCCTTTCACCCCTACTGAGTACATGATGGAGCACTCGGAGCATTTTCTCTTTTTACCCAGTCCACTTCTTTATACATCAGCCCTTCTTTTCATGAATACTATTGAATGAATACTAATGGACGATACTCCAAAGAATGCTGCTGTAGAATGTATTAAACTTATTCCATTTCAGAAGGTTGTTGCCATATAGATGGTGTACAGAACACAACCATAGCCTGTATCAGTGGATGAGTAGATATTATTTATGGAAGGGACAGATTAAAAGCCTAATTTCCACCAGGAATGTGGGGCTTTTGCCCATCTCATAATGAATTAAGCTCAACCACACAGCCTCCCCCCAAAATTAATTTGGATAATAAATATTTATTTCAATATATATTGGAAATTTGTCAACATAGCACACAGTGTGAATGGTACGAAACACTGCTTGTTGTTGGTTTTTTGGTTCAACTCAAATAATTAATTTTAACAGCAAGGCTACACTAATAGATTGGTTTTGCATTGCTAATACCAATAAATCTTTTATTTAAATGAATAACATTATTATTTTTGTCAAGAGCAGGAAATGGGAGATTAAATGTGCCCACTGTTCGCTCCTGAAAAAACACTTCATATACCATTAAAAAGATTCTGTGAGTAATGATTTTAATGAATTTAGTACAGATTTTACAAGGTTATTGTTATGTGTTCGGTGTTCAGTGGCCAATGTTCTTTTGACTTTCGGTAAATATATCTGATCGTTAGATATAACTGGTAACGTTAGAGACTGACACTAACAATAGTTAACATGATGTAAGTTCAAATTAAAGTACATTTAAATCTAGTTGTCTTTGACTGGCTGTAATGTGTTTTCCCTCAATGGATGATGGCTTTCAGTACCCTCTTAGTCCATTATACATTAGGAAGTAATGCTCATGCTCTTTGGGTTAATGGCTTACTGCCTTCCAAAGATTCATTATATTTTACATTCTACATTTACCTCATTTGTCAGACGCTTTTATCCAAAGCGACACGCAATTTTGGCATATCAGGAATGTAGGTGAATGCAGTGTTAGGAGTCCTGCCTGAAGACTCTTATTGGTTCGTTAATGAAGTTTAAAGGCAGGTGGACACAGCTAAGGTCAAGGCCATTATTGTTTTCCTCACTCCTCTTCACTCAGTGCTCCTGAGCAGAACGATGCCATGAGAAATGCTTGGCAGTTAAATTGGAAGAATGGGGGCGTGACTTGTGTGGGGCGGGGTTGCTGCATGTGTGCCAAGTCTTGTCCTTTTAGGGGGTGGGGGTGTTTGGAAGCTTGAATCTCAAATCTTTTGCCAAAGAATCCACTCCACTTAATCGATAGAAGAACACACACCACTGGAAATCCGCCCTGGGTTTTCCTCCAACTCACCACATGCAAGTGAAGTGAGCCGTCAGTGCAGAGACAGGCTGCTGGGATTTCCATTATTTTGTGTGTATTCTTCAATCGGTTTAGTGGAGTGGATTCTTTCGTGAAAGATTCAAGATTAAACAGTGCTGGGTGAACTAATTATTTATGTTAAATGTGGGGGGGTCCAAACATATAATTATGAAATGTAAGGGGGACACATCCCCTCTGATTGAATGGCGATGACACCCATTTCTGTAAGTTTGATAAGAGCCTGGCATACGTTCAGAATGATAAATGTCTCAGTCCCCCATATAACCAGATGAGCTCTATTCTTCAGCAGGTTCGTTTGGGGATGTATCTTATTGGCATAACTCAAAGAATACTAAGCACAAAGACACTAAATACTAAGACCTTTCATCCTCTTAGTTTCCACCTAAGCTTGTAGTGATGGTTTCTGGCT
>JBBMFX010045256.1:0-11410 GCA_037832545.1 Rhabdalestes septentrionalis
CTCTTTGTTTGGAATAATTTTAAGTTAATGTGCCTTATTTGGGAAAGATACAGTAGCCTTAAGTTCTCATAAAAAAAAAAAAAAACACTTGGTGGCTCTTTAAGATCTTGACTGTAGCCTATTTCTATATAGTTAATTTTTTCAATATAGTTAATTTATAGTTATTCATTTCTACAAATGGTGCAAACTCTGCTAGATTATGGATAAAAAAAATACCCATTCCCCTGATCGCCTGTGATCGGTAATCGGCAGATCATGATCTTGGTGATCGGTAATTCGGTGATCGGCCCCAAAAATGCTGATCGGAGCATCTCTAATTATCAGTGCCATTTTTCTACTCAGCAGCATCAAATTCATATATGAAATGATATGACGTGCCTTCAGGTGTCCAGTGTGCATGGCCATTCTCTCACACATTTTCAGAAAGTGTGGGATGCCGGTAGCTTCCAGTATGAGGTACACAGGCACCTTACGCTTAAAGCTCGCATCCAGAAGATCTTTAAAGATGTCTGCATCTGTAAACAAGTCCATAACAACAGCAATGACCTGCGAAGGGAGATATGGAAATCACTGACTGCTAAATTATAACAATTGTAACATCACAACAGACACTGTCACCCATATGTCTGTGAACTCCGTCCAAATGGAGGGTTCCTAAATGCTTCTATTGAGCTACTTGGATTATTACATTCATTTGGCAGATTATTTAACCTAAAACAAGTTAGAATTTGAGCAAACACTAAAGTCTCCAGACAGTTTGAGGACCAAAGGAGAGTACTAATTGCCAAAATATTTTTATAGGGAGTGGTACAAGGAGACAGAGAAAGTGCATAAATAGAGGTGATACTTTCTGAACAGTCTTCAGGAGGTTTTTGAATATAGAGCAGGATTCTGCTGCTCTTGTTGCCTTTGGCAGCATATTCCACAAACGGGTCCAGGGTTTGCTTTGTGGATTCAGGAATTACCATTCCCTCATACTACATTGTACAAATGTACTTCCAGATTATATTTTTTATCTATAGTTTAATCATATATGTGTATTCTCTGTCTTCTTTACTCACTATATACCACTGTATACAGGTATTTAGCTGAGATGACAATACAATTAACTTTGACTACACCTAATTTCAGGTGTTTATGAACAATGTTCCTTTAAATAATTAAAACTAAATGCAGTGAAACTCATCCTTGAAGAGTTGTAAAAGGCCATTTAAGTACAAAACTAGCCTCTGCAGTAAGATAATTTATAATCTGTGGTAACACTCGCTGTAATACACTTGATCGACACCAGGCCCCACTGCATGGACATAGACTTTTGACTCTCACGTCATCAGATCAGACAAATCCTACTCGGGTTTTATCAGTCAGTCTTACCTTCTGAGCCTGAGCTATGGTCTTTCTCACCACCTCTTTGATGTGCACGTCACCTTCAAGAGGGGGCTGCGCGTACACCTGTGCGCGGGTCACCCCGCGATAGGCCGCGCTGTCCGGCCAGCCCATGTCCAGATCGGGCAGTGACGTGTCGGAACGGTCCGGCCAGTACTGCAGGGAGCCCTGAAGCTCCACTGAGTCTCCAGAGGCTCCATGTGACCCGGGACTAAACGCTTCCACTAGTCCAGACAGTCGGGCAACTTCCAGGTCCGATAAGAAGCTGCGAACGCCGGTGGTCTTTATAAACTCCTCAAAGCCCTCCCGTCCGTCCTCCAGGAGACTTTCCAGAGCCAGTCTCTGCTCCTCGCTGTAGAAGAACTCAGGCTTGGACTGGTTGATGCGTGAGTTGACATGGTTGTCATCCAAACACTGGACCTGTGACAGAGCCATCTGGGATGTTGGGTCCTGGAACTTTACATATGACGCCAAAAGGAATGCTCGTCATTTATTCCTGTACGTGCTGGATGGCTAGGGAGACCTGCTGATCAGCCTGTGAGCTGTTTTTTCCCACCTGTATTCAGACAAACTCCGCCCCCTGCGCTACCATTGGCTATTAGTTTATTCTCTGCAGAAGGCAAAAAAAACTTGTAGCCAATCACAGCTCAGGAAGTGGTCAATTAACGCACAGGTGGTTTCATTCCAGCGCTGACGCCCAGTCACGTGATTCCCAGTTTATATAACCTCTTGATTTCAGGTTCTGCCCAGGTCAACAGAATACTTTGTGTGAAGTTAAGTTTTTTTTTAATTCAGCATCGCTCAAATAAGTGAATAATAATATACAAAAACCAGTAGCAAATGTTTAATATTTTTCCAAATCAAAATTAATTATTTAATTCTTGCTTAAAAATGACATCCTACACCAGGGTAAAGACCCCAGATATTAAAAAAGGATTCTATAGTGAGGAGTTGGTATTATTTACCACACCTCAGATATCACAGCAAAGTCAACATTCCTGCCTCCAACAGGATCAGCCTGCACCAGTCTGAGAGATTCTTCAAGCCCTGTTTAGCATATGTGGAAAAAGGGGATTTGTGTTTTGCCTATTTTACATGAAATCCTCCTCTGGCTTTTGGTGTTGCTTTATAATAATATTAATTAACTAATTCATTAGCAGAGCTGCTTATCCTAACGAGGCATGTAATGGGTCCTGGAGCCTCTTGCGGGGCAAAAAGCAGAGAAACACCCCAGACAGGTCACAGTCCATTGCAGGACAGAATCACAAACATTGTAGCTTCAGCTTTTGTGCATGCAACTGACACTAACTCATGAAATGGCTTTTTTTGCCGCAGGATGATAAATTAAGTGCTGTGATGTCTGTCTTATCATTAACACATCTTTATTTTCACCTAGCTACAGTATTCACACACAACTTAATATATGACAAAAAGTGTTTCTAACACACAACAAAGAAACAAAAAATTTAAATGCCAAAAAATGCAACATGAACAAAAATATACCAGTTTAAAAAGAAAGTGCTTCAAAATGCATTTGAGGACTATTAATACATTATTTTATAGTCTGAATGTATTTATTTCTCTGTTTAGTGACATGTAGCTCAGCGGTAGCCTCTTAGTGTCATTATCATCATTATTTCCTACACTGTTGGCTAAATGATAATGATTGCATGGTTACTCTCTTCTCAATTTGAAAGTCACCAGTCAGGATCTTTATTTTTCACCATAGATCAGTCACTATGTTACTAAATGTTGGTCTGTGGGAGTCCATGTATGAAATCAGTGCTTAATTCCCAGCGCTGCACTGAGAGGTCAGTGGTAAATGGGCTTGACGTACTCTCTGGGGAACGAGCCCACACGGCCGTGGCAGCGGCCCTTCCAGCACTGTGAGTCTGAGCAGTCGAGCAGGTCGATGACATCACCTCGCAGGAAGTGGAGCTGGGAGTTGTGATGTGGGTTGAAGTCGAGCAGGGCATGGGCGTGATGGGGCCTCTGCTGGATACAATAAAAAACACCAGCCAATTTTTAATGCACCTCTGACTCACCTCTGACTGCACTGCCACACAGCTCTCACTCCTGATTTAAAAAAATGGACCCTTTTTCTCACATGTTCACCTAGCAAAGGAGAAATGGCGCTGCTTTATTTTGCTACATAATGTTGACCATCATGTGATATACATGACAGATATATTGTTGTGAGGTTTCTATGACAGATCATGGCCATTAACACATAAATTGACATTAAACATCACATAATCTGCTATTGCAATTACTGCTAATGGTTACATTACATTGCTACTAATATACATGTTTATGGTACAATAATATCAAAGTTTCACCAGGGCTCACATAAAGTGTTATAGGTAAAACATTACTTTTACATCTGTAAGTGATAGTTTGAAATTCACTTTCCAGTACATGGCAAAAATGTTATACATAAACATATTCCTGAAATATTTCATAATTCTTCATATATACACCCAACTGAATTTGTCTTTGATGTGCTCAGATAGAATCACTTTTTGTTGCTCTTTTAAAACTGACGGTCCTTTAGAAAAAAAAAAAAATTGTATGTGAGATATGTGAGTGTAAATATGTACATACACACATACACCCATACATATATAATTGCATATATAAATACATAATTCGTAAATTTTAAAATATTTGTTTGAAATGATATCTGATCCTGTTTCATGCTGGTAAACCAGTTAAGCCTGATACAGTGTGAAGGTGAATGTAGCCATATGCCGCTGCCCATTTTTTCCTGCTTACCCTCTGAGCTGATTGTACATCTCTGAGGAAGACGGTGCGTTCTTTGGCGATGCTGTTGCCCTTGTAAAAGTCTACCAACTGATTGAGAGAGGCAAAGACCTCGTCCCATACAAAGTAGTGTCCCTCCCTCTCCTTCAGCACCTTGAAGTGTTGCACATGATCCCCATAGCTGTTTAGAGAAAGGAAACAGAGTTATTGTTATATAATATCAGGTATTGAATAGGCACACTGTAATTACAAAATGTCTTCATTTTCCCAATCACACTTAAACCACCACAGACCAGTTTTGGCTTTATGGCTATCATGTGCTATTTGTAAATACAAGATTCTCAGTGGTGTTGGAGGAAAACAGCTCCAAAACAAATAAAGCATTTTCTGTGTGATCCTTGTTCTTTTTACATGAAAAAAAAATGTGATTGTTGAAAATAAAACTCTATAAAAACCCTGTACCAAAAAATCCAGTAGAATTTAATGAATTCCAGGCTCTAATGCCTGTGGTCAGATTAAAGCAATCGTTCTCTTCTGGCATAACGTCCAGTTACGGTGGTTTGGAGGTAGCATATAATTTTATTTTAGACTCAGTGACCCCAAAATGATAACATTTTGACTTTGGAATAATTAAACAAATTTTTTTCATGAGCTTCTTTCACCATTATTACCAAAAGTCCCCAATGGTAATGATTATAGAGCTGACCACTTCTATCAAAACAGTAATGAATTCCTACATATTTGTTGCCCTGTGCCATGCATTACTACACATTAGGGGTGAGCAAAGCTGCTATTTGTATCGGTTTTTGTACCTGTTGAATGGAGAAAAGTGTTCGTATTTGAGTTTGTATTCGAGTAAAATTCATAATGCAATGCGCATTATCTAAAAGTGAAAGTGATCGGCATTAGGTGAACACACCACTGCACACAGTGTGAACAGCATGAAATTCCTCCTCTGCATTTAAACCCATTAAACAAGTGAAGCAGCAGGCAGCCATGAACACGGCGCTAGGGGAGCAGTGTGTGGGGACGGAACTTTGCTCAGGGTACCTAAGAGGAACCTAACATCTTGGGGATCAACCCACAACTTTCTGATTACAGGGCGGGTGCCCTAACCATGCACGCGAGCGTGTGACCAGGGGAGGGGTTC
The DNA here is from genome assembly GCA_037832545.1 of Rhabdalestes septentrionalis. Taxonomy (NCBI): domain Eukaryota; kingdom Metazoa; phylum Chordata; class Actinopteri; order Characiformes; family Alestidae; genus Rhabdalestes; species Rhabdalestes septentrionalis. The sequence continues at coordinate 5,300 of JBBMFX010045256.1, forward strand.
TCGAATACAATAATTTTTCAATGCATATGTTGGAAAACCATTTTCATAGAAAACTCATTATTCATGCCTTTCCGAATACAGTATTCGGGTTCAGCTCCACCCCTATTACACGTGGATCACTGAATTAAATAACTCCTAAATTATTACAGGCATTACCCTCAAACAGAAAAACTGAATGGCAACACACTGGGTAATCAAATTAAATGCAAGATAATGACATTTACAAAAAAATAAAAAATGTGTAAAAAAATAAAATTGAAAGAAGACAAACAGAAATATCTGGCAGGGAATTAACTTGAAGCAAACAGTCAGTCAGAAACTGAGGGCCAAAAGTATGAGCATGAATCAGTTCCTCTATTTTTGCTTGCGAAATGTAAAGACATTGCCCTGTCTTCCTAAGTGAACAAAGGGATTTTTTCATGAATACAGACCTGCGACAAAGAGGACAAAGTCTTTTTGTACAGTGAAAAAAAAAAGAACCATACAAATTTCTCACTGTACTCTTAGCAAGGACAGTTTAGACTCGATCATAATCTAATGTCAGTTATTTGAATAAATGAATTTGTACAGCTTCATGTTGTATAGTTTTGTTCAATTATTTTTTGGAGAACTGCTAGTTTTATTAGTCCGGTGTACTGTTGAAGGACACAGTCCTCTAATTTGTAAATTAGCTTTATTATGCAGTGGAACTGACCTTACTTATACTGCTGTGGCTGAATGCAATCGAATACACAAACAAATGTACCAGCATCTAGTGCTAGAAGAGTACACCCTTCTTCAAGTGGTTCTTCAAATGTTAAATAAAAGCAGTGGTTACATTTACAGCAATAAATGCTCAAAAAGTTACTTAAATTCAAATATATTTCTTTATATTAAATTAAAGTAAATTATTATTTTTCTAATGATGAGAATACAGTTGAATGTGATTGATTCTCACACTTTCCTCTCCACATTATTTATGCTCAATTTCACGAATTACACCATTGCTAACAAAGTTAAGGCTAGTACGCTCCTTCCTTCAGTCACGTGAAACACCACTCCATATTTTTAAACTGCAGTTAACTCAATGTTACTAGACAGCTCAACACGACATGCTTGGAGAAGAACTCTAACTACCAGTACTGTTGTTCAGCTAATTGGCTTGCATCACATTGGCTAGCATCTCCTTCATAATTTGAGACTAATTAAGCTCACTCAGACCAAATGTGGCAACACTGGGTAACAGTGTTACTATTTCTTGATGACTGAGCCCACATTTAGATGGTTGTACCACTCAGGAGTTGCATTTGGTCCTTTAAGTAACCTTTTAAATATTATTTAATATAACTTATAAATTCTACAATTGCTACAAGACTAAGACCTTTGTAGGAGCCTGCAGCAAAAGGTGGATTTACTCCCTATTGATATCCTTGAATTTCAGAAGAAATGTATTTTAAGCAGATGCCTACTGACCTATCATGTTTTGAAGCACATATTTAGACTGAAACTTCTCATTCTGTCTCTTTTACTTAGCAGCACACACAGTGCAACGCTGGCAAACAACCAGGAAAATTATGGAGGAAAGACTGGAAGCAGTCTAAAGGGCAATAAGGGGCAATAAACAAAATTTCCTCTACTCAACAGAGATCACAGATTTATCTTTGATAAACTTCTGGTTAAACTTACTGGTAATGTGGAGGTTGAAACAACTATGGAGAACTATAAGGTCTTTCTGGTGATTTCCCATACTGAAGTGAGAAAATGAACAGAATTTCACACCAAAGCATGAGAATCTGGCCTACATGACTGGTGATACACACCATAATATATTATTTGCACTACAGAGTCACTGCCTTAGAAAATAATACAAGCAACCACATATAACACTCATCACCATTAACTCAAACTAACTGACTACATGTTGTAGTAAGAATAGCACGCTTCCAGTTTAAACCACCTTATCTGTACGTGTAACTTGCACCAAACTTTGTTACGGATAATGTTGAATGAGCTGCTATGGAACAATAACCTTTATCTTTATATACTTCCTCTGCAAGCTGCTGCCAGTAATACACAAAAGCCATTTTCCTGTTCTTTACAATGTGATCATTTAGTACATGGAAAATAAATAATATCTTGGCCAAAGCATTTGAATCAGTATTGCAGTGGGACAACAAGTCCCTCCAAACATCTCTCACTCCTCTGAGGAGCAATGAGATTTCCCCTTTTACAAAATGTAACTCGTAAAGATGACCAACATATGGGGAACTGTGATTCGGTGTTCGAAGTAAGTTGCGTTCATTGTCATCTTTTTGTGTTCTAAAGCTCTGCATTTGGTCCTTTAAGTAACACGGCCTGCACAAATGAGCCACAGTAACAGAAGTAAAGGGCTGTTTTGATGAAGCTTTTTACAGGTAGTGGTTAGTGAACAGACCATAAAGAGGTTCTCAGCAGCAAGTGTCTTAATACGCTGATTGGTGCCTTTGACCTCACAGTCACTGTGGTTTTTGTCAAGGCACGTAGGAAAAATTCACTATAAAAAAGCACCCACCTCCTGCCCCACAAACCCAGAGAACAAAAGAGTAAGCCCACACCCGGTGGTGAGCCCCTCTCACTGACATTTCAGTCATTTTGAGCTCATCTCATGGCACCTGTGCATTTCTTAGGACTGTGAATAGGTGCTAAAATTTGTAGACAATGCTTATGGTCATTTATATGATTTTTATGCAATTACTGTAAACGGAAACACATTCATTTTATTCTGTGGTGTAAATGGGATCTTAAGGGGCAACCATATGAAAATCAGTAAATGAAACCTGTGCTGTCTACAACTGAACTAAAGTACTCTAATGCAGGCAAATGGTTAACGTAAATCATTAAGTTAATGTAGCTACTGAGGATTCCTTGTTGTAAAATAGAATAAATAATGATTTAAGGTGTTCCAGTAAATCAATTAGGGGCCCAAACACCAAACACTGGAACAGCGTTTCCAGTTAGATTGTCCCTGTACTGCTGGTAGTTACACCATTAATTCCATTCTGTTGCAAACATAGTTTGATTAATATCATATAGTCCATTGTTCTGCCCAAGTTCACATGTTTTGAAGTACAGCACAGATTGAAGCCTCTGACTCATTGCAGTTACATGAACAAAACATACAATGCCACATTTTAACAACCAGAAATAAGATGGGGAAAAATCCTTTAGATGCAAATGGGTCAAATATTAGATCAAATTTCCTCTGCTGCTAATGTTATCTGTTGGATCTTCTCCACATTTCAGTTAGAGGGATTCTAACATTGTACCAGTCCAAGAGCATTTCTTTTATGCCTGGCTCGGTAGAACAGAACTCTCCACCAACAGAACACCAGAACAAACCAGGGCACTCCAGGCCTCCATTGTGTTACTTGAACACAATACCATACAAAGGCAAAGTATAAAATAAAGTACACATGGGAAATGGAAGATTTCTGCACTGAATATAGTCAGCAGTCAGTTGATATTGTTCCTCATTATGCCTTTTATCATCAGGGTTTTTTTATAGTCTATGATCCACAGCCAGTAGTCCTAAAACTGTTTATATGTGGTACTTTAATTTCCAGACTTTCATAACCAAAAGTCTCTGTATTATTTATAGCAGAAACGGAATAATATGTTTTCAGATTAATAACTGAATAATGCTGCAGTTTAAGGAGCTACATTTTGATTATTACAATCTTTCCAGTCCCAGCTGTTCTGTGTCCCAGTTTTAGACTTAGCAGACGGTTCGCTCACAACAGTCTCATCAGAACGTACCGCATTCGGTCATGTGGGCCGTTATATACAAGGTGACATGTGAAGTGCTGCCTTAGTTCCCCATAGGCCAACCTCAGGATCAAGGCATCCAGCATTTAAAAAGCTTAAAATATGCATAGATGGAGGATGCCATGTAGGTTTAAAGCAACATACAAACTTTCTTTGACACAGTGGAAAAATGGAAATGACAGAATTATGCATTCTCACATCTTGCTCATGTTCAGACATAAAAGATATATTCTGAATATGATTCCAACAGTTATCATGACCCCATTACCAAAAAAACCCAAACATGAGAACAGTGGACATTCACAGCACAGGGCATTACAGACTTTAGTTATGACTACCAAGATGGTCAAATGTATTTTTAAGTATCAAAAAAGCTGATGCTAAGTCTTTCATTCTCTATATTCTATTTGCCAGTAAAAACTGAAATTTACGGCACAAAAATAATGATGTTTTTTGTGCATTAAATCATGTATTGACTAAAAGTCAAAGCATGCTGAATTTTACATATTCCTGCCAAATATTTCAGGCTCTTACATTACTAATATGTGAAAAACAAACATGCAGTATTTACTGAGCATTTCTGCAGCATGATTGAATAAACTGATGTGGTTCTGTGGAAAGCTTTTATGATTTCTGTTTATCAATTTTTACTGAAAAACTCAACATCATAAAAATGATTACATTATATTTGATCAGTCCTAAAAATAAAGCTAAAACTTAAGCATGATGTCAGCACTGTTGTTTATTATGAGCACCATGAGCATCAACATTTATCAAGCTTTTACTTGTAACTGCCTTTTTAACCGATATATCATTTAGTTATTCATCTTTAAGGTTTTTTTTTCACTTATGTCATAAGTCCTTTTAGTCAATAACTAGTACAAAATATTTGTAACTGAATTTGTGTGTAAGTATATGTATACATATACATATATGCAGGTTACATAGTTGCATGAGTCCACATAGATTTGAGAACAGATTTGAGAATGGATTTAAGATGGAACATATTAAAACAATAAAAAAGGACATCGCCATACTTTCTTTTTTTATTTTATTTTGGATCATCTTACAAAGATTTTTCAAATAATGCCACTCAGACACAACACATGGGCTCCTGTCTGCAATTGAGGATGGCGTGCAGACAAAAATATCTGAGATCTGTTGGATTTCAACCCTATTCTATATGTGGAGTGAAATTCTCTGCTCAGGCACCTACAAACCGTCTACATGCCAGCTGTAAGATGATTAGTGCATTCAAGCCTCCGACAGGCCTTTTCCGTCTGGAACGTAGAGCAGGATGGCTGCTGGCTACCTCACACATTAGCTTGTGTCCTGCACACCAGCTGCCAATTCCACTTCCTCTGGTGTTCCAAGCAGCCCCCTAATCTCACACTAACAGGAACCAGTGCCTCCACACCTGAGGCCAACACTGCAGCGCTGACTAGCTCCAAGAGTGCCACGGCCCATTTGTGGGACATCTCTTGTGTCTGCTGCTTGCATTCAAATCCAAATCAGCCAGGCAGGACCACCAGTTAATGAGCCATTGCAGATAATAATATTATCCCTATGCTAGGGAGCTTGATGACACAATCTCTTGGTAGTATCCTCTTGGTGCTCATTCTTTAAAGGCAGTAGAATATTTTGTGGGTCATTACATTATCCTATTAACATCAAGCACAAAACCAAAACACCATTTGCCTCTCATGTGTATGTCGACATTAATAAAATGGGAACACATTTCTATAACAGATAGATAGACTTAACTGGACCTGAAACTAAATCGGAGAACTTTCTATGATACACCGACCTGCGTTTTGAATATGAATACTATAGGCCCACAAATCCATATCTGAAACCCAACCACCACAAATCACAGTTTAAATAAACCTCCCATTTTTAACCATGAACATTAGTTTTGGTATTAAACCTGGCTAATTAAGGTGGATATAGCAAATTAACTGTAAATGGCAGGGATTCACAAACTATAGAAAGGGGAATTCTACCTCTGTTTTAAACTTTCTGCACTGTGTTGGAATGTAAAGATCATTCTGACTGGTCATGATGTATTAACATATACATATTTTTGTTACATACATTTTACATATAAATAAATAAATAAATGAATAAATAAATATATTAGGGCATTAACACAAAAGTCGACTAGTTGATTAGTCGACTATAAAGGCACTAGTCAACGGCCCCTTAGAGTAGTTGACTAGTCGTGTTTTTTCTCTCTCTCTCTGCCCTCGCCTTGGACGTATTGCAGTCTCTGCCTCTGATTGGCTGATGCTGACACGCACTCCTTGGTTTAACCAATTACTAGAGTCC
>JBBMFX010045276.1:0-11409 GCA_037832545.1 Rhabdalestes septentrionalis
CCATCGAATGTGAGCATTTGCCCACTCAAGTCTGTTACGGCGACGAGCTGGAGTCAGGTCAAGACCCTGATGAGGACGACGAGCATGCAGTTGAGCTTCCCTGAGACGGTTTCTGACAGTTTGTGCAGAAATTGTTTGGTTATGCAAACCAATAAAATTGTGTAAAATTTCAGCATTCTGACCACCGAACAGAATCTTACTGTGGAATTTTCTGAAGAATAAAAAAAAAATGTAACCATTGACCGAAGGAATTGATGTTGTATCTTATCGTGAGGAAAGCTGTGATTTACAACACTTTTAACTATGATGGACTTGTAAGTCAGCTGAAAAATGGAGCTCTACATAAGATTGTCCATCTATGCTATTTTACTAGGCTTACAAATGAAAAGTGGCTGTTAGTAAACAGGAAGAGAGAAAATGAGAAGATTGCAACAGTGGTGAGAAGTGCAACGAATGCTTGAGGCCCAGATGAGAAATATGATGTCTATATGATAACAAACAATCCAAAATACCTGTTTAAGACTGCTGTCCAATTGAACTGGGATAGAGTACTTTGACCACAGATTGCATCTTGCAGTTGATAAGTTATGCCTATATATACTAAGATAATTGTTAGAAGAATGCTGATTTCAAACTTGGGAAAAAAACACTAATATAAAACTTATAGGGCATATTGAGAATGAATGGGTTTTCATGGATCTCTTAACATTAAACAAATGAAATGTATAATGAAATAAATGTCACTGCTTTAGTTAGTATGGCTTATATGTAGTATAGCATTATGAGCACATTAAGATTTAAAAATAAATGCGTAATACTTGACTTCATTGGTGCACTTTTAGGAGAAGACTATTAGGGTCGCTTGTGTGAAGCCAGTTCTTCACCTCTTCAACACTTCAATGCTGCTAAGGTTAGAGTAAGAACCAGACCTGACCAAGAAGATGAGGAATGAATCATTGAAAAATATAATGATAAAGCAATGCAGAAACTTTTAGATATGGCATTTTGTTCCCTGTTCATCACTTCAACAAGCTCCAAATCGAAGCCAGAGTGTGAGAAATGATGGATTGCTATATCAAGCCGCAGCACTGAAGCAGAGTGACATGTTCCAGACAAAGGAAGCCAAGACATTTTTGTGAAGCTTCTTTAACCAAGTGAAGCTATGCAAAGGGAGATTTCTCTCTAAAGCTTAAAGATGCTGTTTACCATGTAGTTACTAGCTACCTGCCAACACATTTAATAGACAAAGAGAAAGATCTTGTATGATGAAAAATACACATGGTAAACTTGCCATGACTTGCCAAGCTTCCCTGCATAAAACTATGTACTCCTGCTATAAGCTCCACTTTTGAGTGTCTTTTCAGTGCAAAAGACAACATCACTTGCCACCATATTTCTCTCAAGGCTGCAATGATATTCTGCAATGATATTATTGTCTGTACACTTCTAAGCATGAGTGACCAAAAGTCAAATTATTTTATCAGATATTTATTTATCTGCTATGTACAGCTGATAATAAGGAAATCAGATTTTATACAGTTGAAACATCCCATTTCCTCTTTTTTTTGGGCCATAATAACTGTTTTTCTTCATCAACTGTTGATATTTTTTTTTTTTTTACGTTCGATGTGCATATGGTTCGATGTGCATTTCATGTTGTGACATTTAATAATAAATGTTAAAAATGTTAAGATTATATTTGTACAAAGTCAATGGTCTTATATGTTGAGTCAACCAGTGAATTTAACTACATAAATTTATCTTCTAATATCACAGAAGCCACCTGCTTTTGTGTTTGCTGCACCACACTATAAAAAGACAATTTTAGCCTTTTGAGTGTTTTATTTAGTTTTTTATGCAGATTAACTTCTTTTCATCTATTTTCATTATCTAATGCTTGTAACAGACATATTACCCTATGTTTGTCCTTGTATATAACATTATTAGGATGACTTGAAGTCATGACATGGATCTGTCACTCTTCACTATTGATGTATCTAGGACTCTCAGATGGCCTAGTGTAACATCTTCCTTCCCAACCACAGATACTCGAAACATGGTTGGCAGTTACTCAGCAGTTTTATTTAAGGTTTCAGGACTTTAAAGTTGAGCTGTGTGTGCTATTATGCCAGCTTATAAACCCTTATGACCAGACAGTATTTAATTGTAGACAGTAAGGGTGGATTTCACCTCTATTCAGTAGTGGGCAGCAGCAGTTAACATACTTTAATCCATACATTACAAGTTTGCATAACTGTAGGCTTTTTATTTAAATGGCCTTTTTTTGCCCTTTCATGATGTTTTACACTATCTAGAACAGAAAATGTCATTCATGTTTATACGCTTTAGCAAAGAATACATGTAATTTTGCTCTTTGCTTGCTGTTTTCTTTTTGCCTGGTGGAAAAAGTTCACCAGAAAGTTATTTTAATAGTGATACAAATTATTTTTATGTTTATATTTGAGTGAAAACTTTGCCTACCCTTGGTATGCTGTTCTTTTGGCTGTTTGGTGGTCCTGTGCGTCACATGGTTACATCTTAATTGTCCCTTTTTGTTCACTGTTGGAATACTTTGATTAGAGCCTCGGCAAGTGGAAGTGAAGTTAGCTCTGTCATGCGCAGGAAACTTTTTTCTGTTCCTGTCTTGATTTCTGTTTGAACTTAGTTTACTCTACACTTTCCACAGAAACAACTTTGCAGCTTTACTGTGTGTGTGTGTGTGTGTCTGCATGTGGCCAGGATGGTTTAGGTTTTCACTACGGGGGTGGGGAAACTTTAATTACAGACTACCTTTGCTTTCCAGAAAGGGTCTTCTGTGTGTGTGTGTGTTTGTGTGAGTGGATATTTTGGGCGTATCCTCTGTGAGCGTGTATCAATGCAGCCTGAAAACATGCATTTATGGTGCCAGAGATTTGCAGGAGAGCAAGCATGCATTACCCTTAGCATTCTTTCTTCATAACTTGTGTATTGCCACTTGACTGATTTTCTGGTAACTCCTAAGATAGCAGCATCTTTGCCTATGCACTGAGGGGAAAAAAGACAAAATCAGAGAAAAAATGACAGTAGAAGGAGGAGTATATTTCATTTTATATGCTCAAAGTGAAGTTAAGGAACCCACATTTTTGTCACCATGTTTAAATAGTGGAATCTATTAAAACTTATTCTTGTAGTAAGATTTCAGTACATAGAATAAGTGTAACGCGTAAGAAAGCAGAAAAGTAGACATTTTAGCTATTCTAATTGTTTAAATGTATTAATTATGTGTATCATTCCAGGTAATTCATTTCAGATAATCGTGATTACAGGAGTATACTGAACAGACATTGTGAGTGCAAGCTGTCATGAGTTTGTGGTTAGTAATACTGAATAGAGAGATCTAGCATTTAAGTTAGTGTGTGAGTGTGTGTCATGAGCACAGTTTGAATGTGTGAAGCACAAAGCATTAGATTCCTGGACTCTTGCTGTGTTTCTTATTTACCCTTTGAATTCCTGCCTACTCACCCACTTGCCCCCTGTGAGTCTGTGTGTATTTCTGTGAGGGAGAGAGAGAAATGTGTGTAAGATGGTGGAATACTTCAAGAAGATCTTAGGGGTAGATAACAATTGGCTATTATAGGACAAAAATGTGTCTTGATGTAATTTGCATGATGTAAATTGTTGGTCAATTGTTTGGGACACTACCTGAAACACAGACCAGGTCCTCTCCCCCCAGAGGTCAGAGATCAAGCCAGGAGACATAACACCTAAGGAGAACTAATGAGGGAAATAAATTGTCAGTATTAGTTAAAGAACTACATGTGTCCTGTATTTTTCATGCATTAATTTAGGTGCAAACTTTTGAATGCATTACAATGTATGTGTATGTTAAAGTATTGTGTCAAGTTATGACATCTCTGGCTTCAAAGTCTTCTTGACCTTAAAACACACAGACACTGAAAAACCTTGTCTCACACCTGCATGTATTTGGTTAGGTTTTTTTTACTAGCACTAAGTGTGTAATGGGCATTTAATCTTCACTTTTGGAAATTCATCACTTGGGGGAAAAATTGCTTAGCAGAACAAAATTCCCACCCACACAAACTCACAGACACAGATCTGCAATCACACAGCTTGCAGACATTACATTAATCTGGCCAACACTTTTACCCAAAGTGACTGAGTTTGAGGAAAGCTTCAGGATGGAGAGCTAGATGAGAGCTCTAAGTGCTTGATCTTTAAGTATCATAGGGAATAGTGGAAGATTAATGCTTTATAGGCAGAGCAAGTGTGATTGATGATAGATAGTTAATCACGACACAACGTTCTTAAAGACAGAGAGGGATTATGTTGGGTCAGACGATGTGGGAAGAATAGGAACATAATCCTAAATAAAGGGATTATATAGTTGGGTGCTGCCCCAGATTTCACTCTTTAGGCAGGAGTTAGTCATCCATGTAGCAGTGGGGTAACAGAACGTTTTGGGTTGTTTAAAAAAAAAGTTGAGCTGCTGTATTCTGAAGCAGATCTATGGGGGTTTATTGTTCAAGTTGGGAAACCTTCTAAAAGGGCATTGCAGTAATGGGGGCGAAAGATAACCATGGCCTGTACCAAGAGTTAGATGGCATACTGAGTCAGATGCAAAGCAACATTACACAGAGACTGGAGTAACGTGGTCAGAAGTAAAGTAGAGAGGATTCTGTATTTGCATTAATGATGGGTTTGGCCTGGATAACCAGAAGTTTTGTCACAGGAAGTGAGACTGAGGTTTGTTTTTTGTTGGATGAGAAGGAGGTCAGGAGTGACTTAGCAGCTCTGTGATTGGTGCACAGCCTTAAAATAGTCTTGGTCAGCCATGGTTGAGGCAAGCTAGAGAGTCAGGCATGGCAGACAGTAGTGTGTTTAGTGTAAAGTGTCAACAAAGTTGCCCAAAGTTGTTTTGGTGGGTGGTAGATGTTTATTACAGTGTTTCACTGGAGAAGATAGCAGGATGGCACTTTATTCAAAAGAGACTTTTGTGGAAATGCCTGTTCCACCTCCTCATTCAGAAAGGGGAAGTGTATAATTGTTGCAGCTGGTATATTTTTTGCAGATCCAGGTTTCAGTGCAACCAAGTAGATCAATGGTTAGCTGGTTGACATATGCAGCGATGAAGTCAGCTTTGTTGTCTGCAGACAATTCCATAGCCCCCAGACACGACTGAATACCATTTGTGGACACTGGTGTTGACAGGAATGTAGTGGATAGCTGATTTAGGGTAAAGTGGAAGTAGGACTTGTAGCCTTGTCAGTGTCCTTGCTTGAATGACTTGCATAGTTAGACTCATTGGGTTAGACTCAATTAGGTCTTTACATGAGGGAAGCACTCATTTGAAAAACAGTGGATTTAATTGGACATGGATTTTCTCATGTCAACAGTGATTGACAACACTAAGTGCGGCCTTTGAAATTGGTAAGACAAAAGAAGTAACTTTCACAAACATGTTTCAACCTTACATCCCAGGTGCTACAAAAATATGCAGTACCAGCCAAAAATAGGAGGAATAATAGTGAAATTGAAACAGCATAAACTTTCAGCTGCAGTCTCTACACACCCTGTGACCTTGTCCCTGATATACAGACTTAAGCAGACAGTGAGTTAGTGGGTGTGTGTGTGGATGGATGATGATGTGGAACTGCACAATGCACTGAGCTTACACTTTATAGCCTTAATATATATCTTTAAGCAGGTGATCAAAGAGAGATTTTACATGTGTGTGTATATCTAGCTTTTTCATTGTGTCCTCTGATGCACTATAGGGTAATCTTTGGTTGTAATTTCATGTTTTTGTGTTAAACTGTCAAAAACAGCACTGGTTTACAATGGTAAGAAAATTTAACTTTGTAAAGGGCTTTTTACAATAGGTCCTTGTTCCATTTTTTAAAAGAGCATGTTTTTTTGTTTAATGTGGTTAGAGGTTGGTTTTAGGATTAGGCCAAGAACATTCTAATTACAAATATGTACAGATACATTTAAAACTAAATAAACGGGTTGCTCAGTTAATCTCTTCTCTCTGCCTTCAGGGCAGGGCTTTGCTTAGCTTTCAGACAATAGGGAGGAAAAGAGAGAGATACCATCTCTGAAAACAGTGAGATGCTCAAAAAGCTTTAAAATCATTTTCTCAAACAAATTATGTAGGAATGTCAGTATATGATATAGTAGTATCAGTGGCAATTAGTACATTTATAGTTGCCATATTTTATGTCAAATATCCTTAACATGAGCAGTTATGGTGTCATCATTAAATATTGTGCACTGTTATGTTGTGTATATGTAATATATGATGCAGGTTGTGGTTTCAGAGCCATTCGTCTTTCATTGACCTTGTTGTGTATGTTTCTTCTGTTGCTGATTGGCAGGGCAGTTGACAGCTATAGGATGAGGAGGGAAACAGGCGGTGTGAGTGTCTGTCTGTAAACTTGGAATGGAGGAAAGTAGGTTGCTCACAGTTACCATGTTACCGTGTGTTTTAGCAAGCATTCCCTAAATACTTTTTGATTATATGTAAAGGAAATTCAAGCATGCTTTGGTCAGAGATGCATAATGTCAAGTTTCCAGTTTAAAATGTCATTCTATTGAACTGCTCTGTTGTTGCAATTCATTAGAACTAGACTTGAAAAAAGCTTGATGATATTATGCAGTACCATTACTATGATATCATGGCACAGTGTGACTTTTTAGGGCTGAAACATGTATTAGCAGAGCAGAGCTACAGCTTTAGCAGTGAGTCAGTAAGGAACTTTTCTAGCAGTCTATTTTAGCTGGGAAATGTGTCACTGTTGCTGCTAGATGGATTCCTTTTTCCTTTTTCTTCGTCTAATTCACCAGCAAATCATCATACTTAAGTGTTTTAAAATCATATTGGTGGGAGTTTAGGGAGTTGCCCCTGTAAGGGTGGTGAGGTAGCTCTGAGGTAGCCTTGAGGAAGGGACGATAACCACACACTGCTTCCCAGAAGCTGCCAGAAAATATCCCATTGTTCACATTGTTTTCTGTGCTGTGGTGTGTTCAAACATGACTATAAGGGACCACTTTACTTAAACTAACTGTAGTTTAGCAGAATTATTGTACTTTCTAAAACTTCAGCATCTCAAAAGTAGTAACAAAAGTGTAACTTAGGTAAATGTGAAAAAAAATATTCTTGCCAGTGTTAATGAAAAGCACATGTAGAGTGTCTTCATGCATTATTCAAAGAAGTTTGTTCAGCACAAATATGGTGAAGATGAAGAGGCTTAAAAAGTAGCCAGCCTGGTGGTCTGTCTTCTGCTTAAAAAGACAGACATACACATGAAAACACCCTCAGATGGGCCGCTCTGTAGAAAGAGCATGGTTTAGGTTGTTGCCAGTTGCCAGGCCTACGCTATCACAAAGGACTCCAGCTTGCTGTGGAGATGGAGAATATGTGTGTGTTTGTGCGTACGCATGTGACAGAGGGAAAAAAGGAAAATGAAAGAGTGTTTATGAGGAATTGGCCTGTAGGAGAGAGACTGCCCCTTTCCAAACACACTGCATCTGAACTGAAACGTCTCTCCACACCCTTTCCTCTTCAGACACACACTCACTAACTAGGTTGTTGGCAGCCCAGCTGACCATTGCACACTTGTTTGTTGTTTCCATTTTTCAGATTTGCTAGACTAGCAGTATAGGTACTCCAGAAAACATAGATCAAAATGTCAAACAAATCAACTACCAGAGCAATGTCTACAAATTACAATGCTGTGGTTCTATACATTGCTGTGGTTTTTCATGAAACTTTTCAACTTTTTTGCTGATGTGTGGTTGAATATTATTGGCTGCTCTTATAATGAAACAGCAGGCAGTAAGTCTTATCATTTTGAAAGGGAAAATAGAGTGAACCGGATGGGGGCTGCAAGAGAGGAGGAGAGTGAAGGAGTCACCTAATGACAAAAAATCCCCCCACCCTAGCCCTCTTTTCTGTCTTTTACCCAACAAATCCTTCTTTGTGAGAAACTTCAAACAACCAACTGGCTGACGGGGGAGTGTGAACTGTGGATCCCCTCACCCCCTGAGCAAGCACTATGTGAGAGAGCACAAAATAAGACAAAACAGGACTAACCAAAAAGTGTCCCTGCTACAGTTTAAATTCTAGTTAAATACAGATACTTACAAAACACCGCAGTTGAAACTATAACCCCAAAAACATAACTGTACTGGAGAAGGACAAGACTGTGTGAGAGTATCCTTATAACAAGGAGGAACTAAAGAAGTAAGGAGTGAATTTCATTTTCTACTTTAGTTACTTAAAAAGATAAAGATGTATCTGTGTGTGTGTGTGTGTGTGTGTGTGTGTGTGTGTGTGTGTGTGTGTGTGTGTGTGTGTGTGTGTGCGTGTGTGTGTGTGTGTATCATTTAGACGTTTAGTCAAGATGCCAAACCTCGAACAGCTCTCAAGAAACGAACAGGTAGCAAACTGCCCTGGTCATTCCAAATGTCTAAAGTCCTTGTTTTGCTCAGTCCCAGTTTTACAATAGCTTAATCCTGACCTGCCTCCGTAAGGGGCAGTTTGATTAGGGGCAGTTTTATCTCAATGGCTGGGTGTCATAGGATCCAGCATGTCTGCATTAAGTTTTTGCCCTGGGTACATTCAAAATGCATGAAAGCCCCCCTAGTTGCCAGGCCCTCGGCCACGTGGCCATCCACCTGATTGGAGCATTTGATCATTGTGAGCTGCCCGTATAGAGGGAGGTTCTGTCAGTTTAGAACAAGAAACTCACTTTGTCTCTCTGAATTGAGATTCATTCCATCAACCCCATCCCTATCTCCACAAAGACTGTTAAGAACCTGATCAGATTCACCTGAATTCTAGCCACAAGACACAGATTCATCAGTACAAAAACACCCACCACCGACAAGTTGAAATTGTGAAATATTGTCACAGGTTATGCCTATATACTGAGCATTTCTGTTATTGTGTGATGACCTGGTTATTGATCCCATTGACTGTTTTCTTGTCCTTGATTCTTGTCTACCCCGTCTCTTCTGTTTGCTTGTTGCACCGCAATCCTGGACTTTGGCCACATCTTCTTAAATTACATGCCTCAGTTCTGCTTCCTAATGTTTGTATGTTGGACTGTATTCTTGTTATGAATTTTTCCTTGGTTTATTTTGTTCTCAGCATTTGGATTTTCCTTGCTCCCTGTACATGACAAAAGTTTAGAAAATATGTGTTTGCAAAATATCGGAATTAGAAGACAAATAAGAAGCAGTGGTGCCACATTTTAAAAACTTAACAAAGATTTTTATTGAGGCTTTTCTTTTTTGTTGGCGCATTTTGAGCATACTCAATCAGCCAAAGCAGTACTGACTGGAGCCATCCAGAGCCAACAATCCCTGGCACGCTGCACATATTGGTGGCCAGCCAATGATGGCCTGACAGCTAGCTGACAGCTTTGTTTAATAGGGCCACAAAAAAAAAATTTGTGTGAGAGATAGAAAAAGAAATCTGAAAGAGAAAGCCTGGGGTTTTGGTGTGAAAATATTTATAATGAATTACCCATGCCATATGGGTAGATAATGAATTGATGTGAAATGAAGAAGGCATATAAATGCAAACATAAGCCATCAACTCACTCACTCTGCCCTCATGTTTTTGGTAGAGTAGTGAAGGCTTTAAGAAGAAAATGCCTGACCTATTTTCTATTTACATAGCCACATAGACACAGGCAAACACACACATCCAGTATTCCTCAGTGTTTGTGATCTATCTTACTTATACATGTCTATGTATGTTTTGTGTGGGTATGCCCGTGTGTAGCAAAGCTGTTATTAGACACTTGTGCTGTAATTTGAAACAGACACACACACACACACACACACAAACACACACACACACACACACACACACACACACACACACACACGTGCATGTGCTTGTCTGTGTTTAGAGCTGTGTTAGCATGCTCCTGCCAGCAGTAGGAAATGCGGGAGCTGTAAGTCTCTCTCTCTCTTACTGTCTCGCTGTCTCTCACACACACAGCCTCATACACATGGAACCCACATGTTTAGTCTTCACTGACAGCTGTGCTATTCTGAGAAACACATGCAGGAAGAGCATGGAGCAGAAGTGGGGATATTTTGAGTTCTGTTCCTCTACTCAGATTCAACTCCTCTGGGAAGATTTATGCATTAGTATTTTTATTATACTATCAGATTTGCAGGAAATAATTGTAATCAATACATTTTATTAGCAAGCTATTTAAGGTTGACAGTATAAGTCCTTTGGCAAAGTTTCAGACATTGCTTTGATTGGATATTTTAGGTTGCCTTTTAGTGTATATTTACTTATACACTAAAAGGCATCCTAGTGTAAGTGATAATATGGTATACTGATCAATTATTGTGTGAAATTTAAAATAAAAATACTGGCACAACAAGTTGTTAATTACTGGTTATTTGCATCTGTCCAGGAATTCTTTGCCACGTGTCATTACTTACTTCCAAGGCTTGATTAGAGATGCAAAACAGGTGATGAATTATTTGGCCATTTTGGTTACCATTATAAGTAGACTTATTGTGGACTGATATGCACTTTTCTACCTTGTCAATAATACCCAGAGTATATTACATCTTCTGCCGTAAAATTTGAATATCCCACGTGGTGACACTGTTAGTTAATTGGCTATGAAGTAAATCCCCCCCTACTTTGTGCCTGCATAATCCATCATTTTCTTGTCTCTACTCCTTTAAAGTCTTCTACTTTGTACCACCTGTACGACTCTAGCATGTTCAGTTATTTTGCTTCCTATGTTGCACAAATGTATTGTGTCTTGCAGTACACTAAAAACACTAAATTGTTCAAATGCCCATTGTTAGACACAAAGCTAATATACTGGATTGCAGTCAGCTCTTTTGTGTTCTATGCTACACTACTACCAATATTAGTTGCACATCATCAGCTGTGAAATGATCAGCCTGTCTTTTCACTCCATTCAAATACCTCTGTGGTAGTGGTCAATTGCTTTATGTTAGCAAGCCTGGAATAACTATAATGCACTGTTGTATGAAAATATGAGAGAAAGGTCCATTTAACTTCACTCAGTAACTCTGATGTTGTGATAAACATTTTGTGCCTTCACATAAATGCACAAAAGCATTGCATGAGGTTGAAAACCAGTTCAAAAATGTATCACCAATTCTGATATAGGGCTGATTTCAGTTTGGGAATAACAATTAAGGGATAGCCTGTTTGTCTTCTCGCAGTATCATCATGCATTAACACCTACAAGAATACCCCACCCCTTGTCCCACCCAGGTCAACTCCCACATGACCGTATATCTCCTTTATGGCCCAGAGCAGCACAATCCACCGTGCCATCCGCCGTTGCCAGCTGAAACTCTACAGTGCAAAGAAGAAGCCATTTCTAAGCAAGATCC
>JBBMFX010045296.1:0-11409 GCA_037832545.1 Rhabdalestes septentrionalis
CTCTCTCTCTCTCTCTCTCTCTCTCTCTCTCTCTCTCTCACTCTCTCTCTCTCCCTCTCTCTCTCTGTAGGCTGTGTAAGTCCACTTGGGGTCACTGTTCCATTTATAACAGAAGGCTTCCTCCTGGGTTCTCCTACAGAAAACTCTACATGCAACTAGATGAAGGAAGTTTAACGTTTAATGCTAACCCTCAGGAGGTGAGAAGAGCAAACGGCTTCTTTCTCTCAACCACACACACACACACACACACACAGACACACACACTACTGCTCACTTCTCACACTGGGCTGCAGGGCTGTGTTCTGGCACTGCAGTGTTTTGGTTAATGATGAGGCATTTTGTCCTTTAGGCTCCTTTTGAAGAACATTTGATCGCAATGCTCCAACCCTGAACATGTCATTCTTCCTCTGTCTGTCTCTCTCTTCCTCTGTCTGTCTCTCTCTTTCTCTGCCTGTCTCTTTCTCTGTCTGCCTGTCTCTCTCTATTTATCTCTCTATTTCTGTCTCTGTCTCTCCTCTCTCCCTCTGTCTGTCTGTCTGTCTGTCTCTCTCACTCTCTGTCTCTCTCTGTCTGTCTCCCCCCACACACACTCTCTGTATACAGGGTATCGCTTACCTCATGTCTAAGGGCATTCTTGTGGACCACCCGAAGGAGATCGCCAAGTTCATCTTCTACACCAGAATGCTGAACTGGAAGATGCTGCGGATTTACCTTGATGAACGGTTTGTCATTGTTTTTTCGGTCTACCCCACATTTTCTTCACTGGACAAGGGCGTCCCATCGTCAGATTCGGTTAATTAAAAAGTTTTGATATTTTGAAAATCCTAACAAAATATTACATGTAGCATTAGAGGCTAGTAAGCAATGTGATATTTTTAATAAAGGCACATGGCTTCTATTAGCTTTTATTTTGTTATATATAAATAAAATAAAAGCTAATTTTTTAAATCCAGAAATGTTGCCTCAAAATAGGTCAAGTAAAATTGGAGCCAATAAAAAGTAAAAAGAACACACACAACGTATTAAGGCCAATAAAAGCTCAGCGAGGCCGTAAAACAAGCCACGGTTTTCAATTTATTAAACACAATTAAAGCCAAGTAAGAATTACAGATATGATCGAAAGTCTGTGCTGTGTTTTGTGACTCTTTAGCATAAGTTTAATTTGGGAAAAATAAAGAAAGAGACATTTGAACCATCCCTTTCAAGAGAGATTCCAGATATTCATTATTTTGAACACATATACTCATGCAGTGTTCACATGAATCCAGAAAATAGAATAAAGTGTATTTAACTTTATAAGACTATAAAAACAGATATATGATGATAATTATAATGAAAACTGGTGTGTGTGTATACGTGTGTTTCTATATAGATAGATATAGATGCCAAAGACCGTAGACTAAGACTAGTCTGGGATGAAAGAGTAAAGGTCAGTAATAAGATACACTTGTTAATCGTATACTTCAGTTCTCGCTTGTAGTTTTGATTTAAAGGGGGCTTTTCGATTTATTAAACACAATTAAAGCCGAGACTTATTCCAAGTAACACCAAATCTATGATGCTTGTTTAACCCCGTAGACGTGACGTTCTGGATGAGTTGGTTACACTACACAACTTCAGTAACCAGTTCCTGCCCAACGCACTGAGGGACTTCTTCAGACACATCCACGCCCCGGAGGAGCGGGGGGAGTACCTGGAGACCCTCATCACCAAGTTCTCCCACCGGTTCTGTGCCTGCAACCCCACACTGGTCAGGGAGGTGGGCCTCACCCCTGGTGAGTACAGAGAGCTACAAGTCTAAAAATCAATTCTTCACCTTCAACTACAACTATTTTTAAATGATTTGACTGTAGTAATACTTTGGCTGCTCACTGTCACGCAAATAAGTGAAATTGATTACTGTAGTTCAAAAATTTATCTGCTTCATGATTACCTTGCAATTATTATACAGTTTCACAATTTCATTGTAAAGCTGTGTTTAGCAATCTAAATAATGCTTTCTTTTGTGAATCATTGCAAGGTCTCACAAATGCAAGAATTGGGATGGTTACAGAATTTATGTATTTAATTAATGATTGCTTGAACCTAAATGCAAATATTCAACATATGACTTTGAGGACATGGCTGAGTTGCCAAGACCAGGCACTTTGGCAACCAGGCAATGAAGATACCTATCCATCATCACAAACAGTCGATTTGATTTAGATTCTTTAGGAATGATTAAAAGAGTCATGATTTTTTAGGGAAGTATTGTTCTCAAAAATAGGCTGAATAAAAAAAATAAATATGTGGAACAATAAAAAAAGCCCTAGAATATCATAAAATATAGTAAAAGTCCATAAATTATACTCTCATTTTTAAAACAGATACTTAAGCAGTTAAAAAATGTTTCTGTTGTTCCACACGTTTTATTTTGTATTAGGTATTTTCCAGAAAAATGTAAACAATTTAATCAACATCACAACATCAGATAGTTGTCAGATGACCAGATGATATAATTGATAACAGCCAGTATGAGTATATATGGTACATAATAATAATATTCCATGAAGTACACACTACTTTCTGAACAAATGTAGAAAAACAGAGTATTTTATTGTTCCACATTTTATTTGTATTCAGTTTATTTTTGAGAACAATTCCTACCTACAAATGAGTTTCATGAATTATTGAATCATTCCTAAATAATCCATATCTAATTGACTGTTTGTGATGAGTGATATATATTTCATTGCCTGGTTCCCAAAGAGCCTAGTCTTGGCAGCTCGGCCATGTCCTCAAACTCATATGTTGAATGTTGGCATTTAGGTTTAAGTGTCCTGTAGTAAGAAGAAAGGTGGATATCAATATATTTTCAAACATTCAAGAAAATGGATTTTTCCACTAATATAAGGGGGTTATCTGGTCTGTCCTTTCCTAAACTTTCTTTATAACAAAAAACAAGGATTGCAGATATGATCGGAAATCTGAGCTCTGATTGATGACTCTTAAGCATACGTTTAATTTTTTTTTTTTAAAGAAAAAGAACCAAGTGAACCATCTTTTTCCAGAGAGAATCAAGATATTTATTATTTTGAAAACACTTATGCAATGTGAATATAGAATAAAGTGTATACAAGTCTGTAAAAATAAACAAATATATATGATAATATGTATAATGTATATAGGTGTGTGTATACATGTGTGTTTCTACATAGATACATATAGATGCCAAAGACCATAGACTAAGACTAGTCTAGGATGAAAGATTAAAGGGCAGTAACAAGCTTGAAGACACACTTGTTAGTTGTATACTTCAGTTCTCGCTTGTAGTTTTTATTTAAAGGGGGCTCCTGTTAAATCAGGAGCTTGATTTAATAATTCCAGGGACACATAAAGACGGGATGAGTCTCACTGATTGAAAAAAGGGCAGATTTGTTGTCTCTGAGCTGTAATCTGTGTGTGTACCGAGTGGCTGGCAGTGCTGTGTGACTGTTGGTGGTATGAACACTGTCTGTGGCCTCCAAATCCGGCCTTAAGCCCACAGGCTTAAAGTGTTATCTGAGCGGGGCAGCGGTCCCGCAGCTGACCCACTGCCTTCTACCCGTCCCGGGCACAGACTGAGAGTGATTTACAAGTGACAGGCTGGATTTCTCCACACCACGGTCCACGTTTCTCCGAGTAGTTTCTTCAGCGAGGCTGAGAAACCTGTGTGAAGTTGGTCATTATTACCGTTTTCTGTTTTATTGTGTATTAATTGACCCTATTTTCTGCAAAACCTAATTAAAACTAATCATAGCCATTCCAAAATATTCCAAAACGCTCCAGAGCTTTCAGCACATGCATTATTTATCCACACTGCTGTGAGGAATGAGAGAATTGTCACATTCGCTGCTTTTTCAATGGATTTTACTGATCGCGTTAAAGGAAGGGTTCTGCAAAAAAAAAAAATATTTATGTAATTAATTGTCCAAGACATGTTTAAATGTTTATTCCTGCCTAAAACATGTTATACATACATTGTTTGTTTTAGTGCATTTTTCATGATCAACAGTTTGAGAGGATGCACAACTTTTCTTGTGTTTTCATCATTAAATTGTGGGTTTTAAAACATTCCTCCCTCCTTCAGGATGCATCAAAAGAAGGTGGTTTAGAGCAGCGTTACTCAAACTTTGGGCCGCGGATCGGTGCCGGTCCGTGAGAACTTTCCCACCGGTCCGTGGAGCCTTGCTTCTGCACCAATCAAAATTCGGACAGATCCAGCTCTGATCTCAGCGCTGCAGTTTCATTCTCTCCAAACTTTTCAGGAACACACACGCGTCACAAGAGCGATCGATAAATCACGGCGTGTTCAAAGAAAACGGCTTAACTGACAGCCACGAAAACAGACACAAATAGGCAGAACTCAGAACAGTGTCTGCGAGTCTTCCTCGTTTCCACCAGTTAGTGGCGAGAAAGCAGGCGCACCCATCACATTAAAATGTTGATTAAATTTGTTGGTGCCAAATAATCCTTGTGTGACTAGAATTTGTAATTTAATTTTGGTTCAAAGTCAATCTGCACGTTAAAACAAAACAAAAAAGTGAAACAAAACTAGGTTCCTTGGTTCATATATATTAATGTGATGTCGTTTATGCAGGGCCGAGAAGACCCAAAACCTGACATGACTGGTCCTCAGGACAAATAAGTTTGAGAACGCTGGTTTAGAGCATAAAACCAGGAACGAGACCAGGAAGCATGTAGCAGTGGTTTCACTTTCAGTACATGGGTGCTACTATCTCAGTATTTCAACAAGATAACAGACATTTAAAACCTACTAATTAGCACCGTGTCTGCATAAATCATCACACATTCGTCTTAAAGTATGGTTAGCTGCTCCATAAACACTAGTAGGCTTAATCATGGTTTTAAATGTTATAATTTACCATTTTCCTCAATGCTGTTGAGCAGGTGAGTTACAAGGATAATGCTGGAGTTCAATGATCACACAAACTGATGTTTAAATACCACTTATCCTGGTACGGACTGGTGTTTTATGACTAGACACAACAAACGTGCAGCCAAACACCTGACCACAGAGTCTGTTTTCACAAACTAAAACATTTGTTGGCGCACTGATCTAGAGTCAGTTTTGTGGACTGCTTCTGTGCAACCGTCATTTGTTTATATTTTGTAAATTCAGTGTAGAATACAAAGAGAGTTTGAATAATTCTAACCAGCTTTAAAGTCAGTATTGGTTCTGACCAGCTTTCACAGCCTGGACTGTTTTAGGCTTAAGCTTTCTTGTAATTTCTTTAAGTATCTTCAGTAATAGTTTTCCAGTCTTCTCAAAGGACGTTCCAAAGCTCGGACCTCTGCTGCCTTCCAGATGATCCCATATCTCTTCAGTAGTTCAGACCTGTTATTGGGGAGGCTGACTCATGGCTGATAGTGTTCTATTTAATTTTCTGTCTAGGTGCTTTGACTGCATTGGCAGTTTAGCATCCTTGTGATGCTGAAATATTTAGCCATCAGTAGCATTCCACATGGTAATGCAGGGTGACATAGTATTATATTTTTACAGAAACAGTTAGGGTGACAGTTGACTTTTAATATTACTAAAGTTACTCCTAACTTTAGTAACTAAAAAAGCAAGATTTGTACTCCAAACAAGGGAGTGAAATATTGTGCAAAGTGTGTTTTTTGCTTAATTGTTTCATTAAAGCTGACATGGTATCGAATGACAGGTTCTCACAAAAGGTTTTGTGTGTGTGTGTGTGCGCGTGCGTGTGTTATTTGCAGATGCGGTGTACGTGCTGTGCTACTCGCTCATCCTGCTGTCCATCGACCTCAGCAGTCCGCACGTGAAGAATAAGATGTCCAAGCGAGAGTTCATCCGCAACACGCGCCGGGCGGCGCAGAATATCAGCGAGGACTTTGTGGGTCACCTCTACGACAACATCTATCTGATTGGACACGTGGCTGCCTAGCGAGGGGCGTGTGAACACACACCCGCACGGAAACACCGGCCCTGCCCCGGAGACGTGGCGGCCAATAAAACACTCAGCCACGGCACTGATACGCTTTCTGCTCTATGGCTAAAGCGGGGGGTCAGAGGACGGCCAGGCATCAAACACTGAGTTCTAGGGGCGGTGATTAGGACATGCAGCGCAGCAGTAGAGTTTTAGGAAAAGACAGATGACTACACACACACACACACACACACACACACACACACACACACACAATATGGTTTGCTATAAGCATCCTAAAACATTTTCAGAGAGAAGTAGCAACATACTTAACCCCTTTAACTGCAGGTGTACTCTTCATCCTTTAAAGGGATATTCCAGAGTTGTTCAACCCTTCTCTGTACAGTCGACGCAGGTTTGTCCTCCTGAGCGAAATCCTTTGAATCGAGGCGCACTTGTAATAGAAGCCGGAGGGCCACAGCCCACTGACTTTTATCGTAATTTGTTTCAAAATAAAATTATATTATTTTTCTACAAGAGGAAAAAAGTTAAAGTGGCTTGGAATTGGCATAACGCTACAGAGTTCAGGTTGAATCACGTTGCAGTATTCCTTTAATCTTAAAACCTATTATATAGGAACTACTATGAAACTAAAACAGATTTTAGGGGTTAACTGCCTTCAACTTGACCAAGCAGAATCCTGTAGCCGTGTAAGGTGTTCTGACATTAACAGCAGTCGAAACTAAATGTTACATGTTGGAATACAAATATAGAGATAGTTGAAAATTCTAATCAACAGTTTTTCATTTTCCTTAGATGTAAAGACTCAACAATGTCAGGAGAGTCAAAAATTAAAACTGCAGCTAATGTCGTTGACGAACAAATGGGCACCCAAATAGCCCATAATGTTCTGTTTCTTCCCAATTAAACCATATCCTGCTCTTCATTAGGGCGAAGAAGTAAAAATGAGCCAAACTTATGTTCTACAGGCAGATGATACAGATGACACAAAACGAAATAAAGTAGAAGATACTGTCGTCCATATTGACAAGTCTTTGCCACCTTAAATCTTGATTGAGAGAAGATTTGATGGTGGATTTTTACAGAAATTATTTGGCCTAGTTGGGTGACTGTTTTGTATTTAGCAACATTAGCATAGCCCCAGACCTAAACTTAAAATAAGCTAATTATTAATACCAGATTTTTATTGTGGACTAACTACATCTAAACTAAATCAAAATTGTGCAGATTAGATTTTTCCTTTAAACTTGGACCAGTAATTTGGGTTAAGTAGTCTGCTTTGTAGCCTCCGTGGCTTTTAAATGAATGTAGAAGTTTTGTCTGTTCATAAATTCCACATAGAAAGAAGTCCATTTTCAACTCGACATCCTCGCTCTCATGGCGTCTTCGAGTCTATTATTTCCCCCATTTCTTTATTCTTGTGGGTACCTAAACATCTGTAAAAACCAGCCTGTTCTGGACAGGAAATCAGGCTAAGGTGGATGTTAGCTTTCCAGATATTTTAATGAAGAAACACTAACCATTCCTGCACACTGTCCATAAGAGCACCGTTACTCAGCTGATCAAGAGACTGCATTGTGCAGTGATTTGAGGGGGGGTGTAGAGGAGGCAAATGACAGGTGTGAGTTGACATCTTACTCTTGTTAATAATTAATAATTATTAATAATTAGTGATGTTAATAATTATTAAGTGGCTAAGCTAGTGAATTGTGAAGTTCTGAGTGTGAAGAGGCACTGACAACACCCCAGGGCTTCAGGAATTCAGTCTTGAATATGGATATGAAGGTTGTGTTCAGTCCTGTGCAAATGTTTCTGTCAAATGGTCTGTTTTGTTGATGTAAGTGTAAATAAGTTGCAGAACTTCTACAGAGATACACTTCTCCATGTGGCACATTGAACGTGAGATGTGTGTGTGTGTGTGCACAAATCGATAGGAACTATAACTAGATTAAGCAGCTGAATTTTTCTCTGTAGAAAATGCACTTATTTTCACTCAGAAATTCAACACGACATGCAGGTTGTGCAGGTGTGTGCCGCATCATGAAACCCCATGAAGTTTTCTTATTTGAAGGGGTCTACGTAAGGGTGAAATTGAGCTGTCATAAGAATGACATGCACCTTAATGACACGTTATTGATGTTCATGACTGTTGTCCGAACGTGTCATTCGGTTTTTGGGACACTGTTTGGGCGTCATCATTTAGGCGACAACTCGGCCGAGAATGAAATGCAAGGTGTTTGGTATGATGTCATGACCACTTGACATAATTGTTAAATGGGTTTCACACAACGTCACCTTGATTAATGTCAAATTTTCATAATGACACCCAAACCGTGCCATCTTGACATTCCGAAAACAAAATGACGCATTATGACAGTCATAAACGTCAACAATGTGTCATTAATGTGAATGACATTTGTCATGTCAGTATTATGACCGCTACATGTCACCCTTATGTAGACCCCTTCAAATAAAGTGTTGCTATGGGTTTGTTTATTTTTTTTGCGCTGTAGCCTCGTGTGCTGCCCGTTATCCTGCCACCCCCCCGACCGCACAACTGTAGCCTCAGTCTTTCTTTGCTGCCATCATTGACCAGCCAGTCCCTGATCTCCTCCACTGCTTCTGCCTGTAGCTCACTCACACGATCAAAACTCTCCCTGTTGTTTTGGGGGGGTTTTTAGGTTGCGCAAGAGAGCACTTTAACCCACGGAAGTTGTATTATTATTATGATGATGATTATTATTAATATTATTATTGCTATTACTATTCCCAGTACTATTCCCCTCTTTCACTGTTGTTGTTGGTGTGTTGGTGTGCAGTTAATGCATATCAGAAGGACTTTTTTGCCTCGTTGTTTCCCACTATAGTGCCATTAGCAAAAGCTGCAGATTAAACTGACACACGCATAAATAACAATAACCCGCACCAACTCTGTACACAGCAGAAATCGATATGAATTGTTTTATTTGCACATCATGTACATATTTAAGTATAGAGATTTATATACATAATTTTATTTTTAAATATTTTAGCTAAAAAAATGTTTTTTTTGTTCGTTTTCACTTTTCTTCCTCCTTGATGGGGTGAATTTTCTTTTTGCACTTCAGAATTTTTGCCAGCTCACAGTGATAAAAGCAGAACGCCCCCACAAAAAAAACCTCCCATACTTTCAGTCCTATCCGGATCTCCTCAGCATTTGCCAGTTTCTGGTGACTCGAGTGATTTTCTGACATTAGTAAAGACCAGTACTTAATAATGTAATAGAACCATGCAATTGGATTCTAGTTCCATCCATATTTCCGTTCTTCTGTCCTGAAAATCTTCAAAAAAGCCACTTTTCAGGAAATTAAACATGTCAGGGTTCTATGATCGATCACCTTTTGATTCGTTGAGCTTCTGAACCTTTAAGAGGGCTGAAAGGGGGAAGCGGTTTGCTCTCAGTGTTTAAAATGAACCAATGATCTGTCCAAAATTCTTTTATTCCAAAATGAGCGAGCAGCTTTGATTGGAGTGTGATTTAATGAGGAAATCTGCAGAAAATGAGGTGAATTGTTTAAGAGGTTTGTGAATGGCAACACTGGACTAAAATACTTCTAGATTGTATAAAAATAAAATCTCAAAAACCACTGAACTGTCTCCTGTCCATTATTGGTTCTTTTTTTATGTGGTATTGCGGAAGACTTTTCCAGGCTTCCCGAAGGACTTCCAGAGACTCTCATTTCCAGTCCAGTCCCTGAACCGGACCAGTTTCAGAGGAATGTTTCCAAAATTCCCACAGTTCCTGGACCAGAAACAGCCTCTTTTTTGGGCCACAAAGAGAATATTAAAAATAAAACACTAGTTTGATTGAGTCAGCGATTAAAGCCGACTCTGGAGTTGTGCCGTCTGGACGGTCTCATTAGGCAGGATGGGAGTTTCACTAGAGTGCGAGGATCTGAGATTAGGACAGGTCAGGTCCTAAAAGACATGATGAGACCCAATTAGAACAGAGAGTCTCATCCCAGAGCTGATAGGGATCACAGACAGGGCAGTTTAAACTCTGTAAAATGTTCGAGGACATCATGTGGTGACTGTGAGGAAATTGAAACTGCGAGAGCTCGTACATGTCCTGCACCCAGGAGTCCAGATTTCTCCTCATTTCTACAGAAAATGAGAATTTATCTACAGAGGGACGAGGCAGAGCGGACTGAAGTCCAGCGGGGAGGCTCAGTGATTCTCTTACAGACACACAGAATGGTTCTGGATGATAAAATCAATCATCCCTCACTTATATTCTCCATCAGAACCTCTCTGGGAATTTCTCCGCCAGCTCTCCTCCACCCAGAATCAATCCACACACAGAAAGGAAACCAGGGGGGCTAAAAAACAAAAGAGTGGCGTTAAAGCCAGGCTTAAAAAGGGAAAACAGCCAGTGTTACCATCCATCGTTCTAGCCAATGTGTGCTCTCGCCTCAAAAACACTGACGAGCCACAAGCTAGCGTTAACCACATGCATGAATACACAACTCAGTCACTTTCATGCATTTCTTTGGACTCTGAGAATGTTGATCACATTTCTGAAGAAGGATTAGAATTCGGAGTCGTGCCTGGAGCGAGTGTGGGGTCTAAATGAGAAACCAAACCTCCAGCTCCTGTATGGACCAGGGTGGTGTTATCCACTATGCTGTACAGGTTCTGCTACCTGTTTAGCATTAGTCGGTGGGTAATGTCTTTCTTTAAACTGTAATTTAAAACGAACGAAAACAGAAGGTGACACATTACACAACGTAGAAAACACTTTCATCATATTTCAGATCTTCAGGTTCATGGGGGAAACTGACAAGCCTAAGCTCAGAGTTGTATTCACAGTTTTAGAATTTCTTTGGTGGAAATTATTATTGATATATAAACTCATAAAAACACACTTGATGGAGTGTTGTGGGTTCTTTGCTTGGTTTCTTGCTTTATTTTGTAGATTTGCTGTAAAAAAAAAAAACCTGAAGACCTTGTATGTTATCGTGAATAACTTTGTTTCTGATCGCCTGCCAAGGTCATCAATCACCAGCCAACACGACTGCTTCTATTTTTCCATTTACTGAAACGTAGATAAACAAGAACCACAACGAAGACATGATGTCTTCACTCCCCTGATGCGTTTTCACCAGGTTTGTCGGTTCAGGGGTAAACAACACGGCGGCAACATGCTAGAGTTTAGATTCTCTGCCCAAACCCGACACGGGCCGAGCCCGGCCTGGCCTGCGGGTCGGGTAGGGCGATATTTCCTGCCGCTGTCCTCAGGCCGGGCCAGGTCGGGCCGTGATCAAGCATTTGTTTTTTTTAATCATTACTTAATTAGCCTATTTGGTTGGGAACTATGCAAAATGTATAAATATATGGATATCTTAGCAAAGTTAAATTGCTGCGTGTCATGCGCAGCAGCGCTCCAGCTCCTGCCACCGGCCACATTACACCGGTCCTG
>JBBMFX010045314.1:0-11408 GCA_037832545.1 Rhabdalestes septentrionalis
CATCCATCCATCCATCCATCCATCCATCCATCCATCCATCCATCCATCCATCCATCTATCTATCTATCTATCTATCTGTCTATCTATCTATCTATCTATCTGTCTATCTATCTGTCTATCTATCTATCTATTTCTCTCTCTCTCTCTCTCTCTCTATAAAAAAAAAAATATATATATACATATATATATATATATAATCTATATGTTACTAGGCTGGAGGATTGTATTTTAATGGGTAAAGTGAATGATAGCATAAAGTGGATTTTTCTTACTCTCTCACTCTCTCACTTTTAAAAAGATACACACACATTACATACATACATACACACGCAAACACAAACTGGCATAATTAAATCTGTAGGATATAAACAAATTCATTCAGAGTGGGTTTGATGTAGCTACAATAAACTATTGTAGAGTCCAAGCTCTGTGATGGTAATGGGAACCAAAAGTCGAAGTGTCCAGAGCTCCTAAAAGCTCCTCCGTGTTAAGATGTATTACAACATGATGGATGAATTCTCTCGCTGATGCTGGAGACAATGTTAAATTATAGTTCTGAGAGGGTTTTGGCCTGCTGTGTTTTTAAATACATTCAAGGCAGTAAGGCAAAAGAGTGCCCAAAGAAAAATGTCTTTTCAGCTTTGCAATTATTTTATCACGATCATTCCATAGAAAATCTCAGAAGACATGTATGTTCACTGGTATTGGATCGTTAATAAGATGTTTGTGTTAGATACACCACTACTGTAAAGAAATCTGAATGATTTGTTAAAGGTTTGAAGTATCTAGTTAACTCTAGTTTGTTGCTCATCAATGGGATTATTTCTAAATTCTTTAAAAAGAAGGAGAATGCACTATTGGTTGGAAATTTTCGTATAGCAAAGTCTAGACAAGGCAAATTTATTAACATACACAAAGATTATTCCAGAAAATATCAAGAAATATCGTAGAAAGTAAAAAATAAAACAATACATGAAAAATCTAGATTTTAAGTACAGTAGAAGTGCAGCTATTTAAAAGAATATGGAGGAGAATAGTACAGCTTTTAGCAGGTTTTTAAAGCTGCAGTTGGGGTCTGGTATTGGTTTTTAAAGCTGCAGATCTGATATTGATGTGCAGTTCGTTCTAGCAAAAGACAGAATAATGGATAAACACCATCTCACAATGTTTAGTTTTGGCTCTTTTCACCACTAGCTGAGCAGCTCCTGCAGATCTAATAGACATACCAGGATTATACACTTGAAATATATCAGAAGTGTTTTTAAGACCCAAAACCATTGAGTGAATTGAATATGATGAGCACTGCCTTGAAATCTGTGATCTCTTTTCTTGGTTTTGGCTGAGATTCTGGCAGCAGCATTTTGAACAAACTGGGGATGCCTAATGGAATAGTCAACCCATGGCAATAGTCAACCCTGCAGGAAGTAAATACAATGATGAGTCTTATTTGAACACAAAATGCCAAAATTATGACTTTTTATAACTTTAAAGTGGGCACTAAAACTGAGATCTCCACTCAATTTCATGCCAAGTTTTAGGTGCTCTAGATCCCAAGAGACCACTGAGATCTTTGTTTCCCAATGACAAAATTTCAGTTTTGTGTTAATTTAACTGAAGACATTTGTTGTGGATCTTGTGAGATACCGACAAAATGACTTATGAGACACTGACACCAGAGTTACTAGAACTCTGTTCAGAGACATTAACTTGTGTAAACTTTTAGTCTGTTAGTTATGTTTCTGTAGAGTGTCCAGTCTGTCCTTCGAGTTAGACCTGGCCTTTGTGTCTCAGGTTGGAATGGCGCCCAACAGGGATGAATCTACTCGTCAGAAGACAGAAATGGTACCAGACAGCAGAAGCCCAGTATTCCAAAAGACATTTTTCTTGTAAGAAAAGACATTTTCTTTTTATTTGTGTGGTACACAGGGTTCCAGCTCTGCCTCATTACAAGTATACCTATTCAAACATGACACCTCATACTGCTCTTTCCTGCCTCTAGTGCTGTTGGTGATGAGGAGGGGAAGAAGAGGCTTCTGTTCACTGTGTGGAACTCTGCAGGAACCACCAGGTACGATACCTTGCTCAAGGGTCCTTTCAGTGGTGCCACTCGCAGTCCTGGTGGTTGAACCCATGGCCTTTCTATTGTAGGGGTAGACCCCTAACTTATGGACTAAAGTTTTGAAATTTGATATGTTTACACTTGGCTACATTTGTGGATGCCTCCTCAAGTTCCATTCAGCTTGCTCAATAAAATAACCACCAACAGAGAATCAAAATTCAGCAGGTAAAACATGGCTGTGTGAATGACTCATCTTACAGATATTTCATAGGCTCATTTAAAACAGCATATAGATGCAATGTACCCAATTTCAACCTTCAGAATTCATTGTGTCTTTAAGTGCTTATATGACATTTAAAAAATTCAAATGTGTCAAATCATTTCACCTATCGCTTCTTTGGCTAGTGTGTACATTATGCTAAGACCCTGCTAACCGCCAGTTATTTTCTCAGCTTCTGTATTGGTCATGTTATGGACCAGGGTGTGGTTTATCTAGTTTCATAAAACTTGTTTTTTTCATAATCGTGCTTGCCAAAATCACTATAGAATAGTCAGTTACATTAGCTGTTTAAACTACAGGGTCAATTTTTAATTGTAACTTGTGAACATGATGGTAGACCAGTTTAAATGTTTATTAAAAAAAACCAATTACTTAAAACTGGAGACTGACAAAGGAAAATTGTTATAGAACATGTTGGGACATTTAATCTCACTCAGGTAGAATAGGTCTACCTTCATTCCAGATACAGCACTGCTCTCAGTGTAAATGGAAATTTAATGTAAATGAAATTAATTTCATATGTAACTATGTAATGCCTTGGATAAAAGATGGAGTTACATTTGAATATAATAGCAAACTGTGTGTAAGCTGTACTCATCTAACCACAGAAAAAATAAACACATCGAATATGAAAACACCACTAATTCATCCCAGATGGTATCATATATGCTCATATTGAATTCGGCTGTAGCCCCGCATTTATGACAAATTGTGTTGACAGTCTTTATGCTCGTGTTTGCAGGAGAATGAATGTTTGCTCACTAACGCATGCTCCGTCCTGCCTTCCAGACTGTTTTTATGGTTCATAAATGATTTTTTTATTCGGAGGTGGAATAAATACAGTGACCGCAGAAGCGCGGCGGATGGCTGTAACCTCCGGCTCTCATTTACATGTGTGGGACTGCAGCTCACAGGGCCTTTGCCTGGATTTAGCTTCGGAGTCGCTCTGATATGCATACAAAACCTTACATAACTGCTTTTGAAATCACCACACGCAATTTATTCGCCTGCATTTTAAAGCAACTGTAGCACACAAATGCAACCAAGTGGGTTTATTCCCCTTCGTTTCTAGCTTCAGTGTAACGGTTAGAGCACGAGTAGGAGTGGAGACCAGTTACATGTTGGGTTACTTTCAAACTGAAATACCTCGTTTAGACAGCAAATGGCTTTTGCATAGAAACGTGTTATATGACACTGGCCTAATGGGGTAGGGTGTTAAATAATCCAGTACAGAGTTAACTGGAAGCACAGTTTAATTCTAACATTAATGCAATGGCTAATTCATTAGAACGATGGGCTAGTTGATGATTTAGATTTACTGATCGACGCCACAAAACTTCTCATGTATTTTAAACCTTTACTCCATGGATCATAAATTGTACATGAATGCCCCATTTAACACAAATATTACATATCTGAGTGGGTTGCCAAATGGCAACAGCATACGGTTATATAATAGTTATCTACACTGCCATGGGCGCCAGGAACTATTATGGCACTTTTCAAAATAATTTGTTTCCTTCCCCCATTGGGCTGTTACCATATGGAAACCATTATATTCTACTGATTTATATAAATACATCACATCTATTATAATTATTAGACTGGTGTTGTTTGTAAACATTGTGAGCTCTCCCAGAGTGTCCTTTACATTTATTCCTGAATTTGTTGTATAATTATTTGTAAGCGTTTTTATGACTTTTTTTTATTGCAACCAAAACAAATAAAACTGTCATTGCTGCTGTTTGGTGATGGTCAAATTAGGGTTGTGGGAACATTTCTATTGTAAAGCATTAATTTTGTTAATGAATGAACAGACACCAATGACCATGAATCTGACATCTGATTAGATTGTGGATAACAGCACTGAGTAATTTAGTCTAAACTCAGGTTTAAATCCAAAAGTTTTTAGACAGCCCCTCATCCCATGTTTCTTTTGAAATTGAGGGTATTATTAGAGGAGTTTGTCCACATTTATTCAACTGCACAATAGATGCTGGAATTCTTGAGTGAAAAAAAGGATTGTTGGACCTTGTAGGACAAACAGGACAATTGGGCTGTAAGGAGTCCATGCATATATACACCATTTTCAGAGGCTCTGCAAAGTGTACAGGCATCTGTGTGTTCAGGCCTGTGCTGTTGGAGCTGTTTGCTCTCAGCTGTCAGATCCGATTGCGGAGGCGAGAGAATTTCAGTAGCGGAAGCACAAACCCGGCCTATAAGAGCTGCCTGGAGACATTGGTGCTCTGCTGGCTCCTCGCAAAACCAGGTCAGGGTACGAACCGGGACATATTGCCACATGAGTTTAGTGTCTCTTCTGCTCCGCAGGCACTGCTGTCGCTGGGGTTCATGACTGTTCAGGAGATTTAATGTGGAATGTGGAACTGTGCTCTTATTTTGAAACTATGTAATAAAAGTCAAATGAATTACTTCTCTGAACCTTCGAAAGTTTTAGGGACCTGTAATTCGTGGACCCCTGCGTCCTCACTGTTATAACTACATTATGATTTTGAGCTAATCATTCATAGTACCTAAATGATATGTTTTTATTTGAAGAAATTAAGGAGATGATTTAACTAAAAACATTTGAACATTTCATGAAGGCGGCAGTGTTTTGAAGCCCATTTAGGAATGCAGTAAGCATGAAACTAATTATCCTGTGGCTCTAGAAGTAAAGAACCTTAGAAGAAAAAACCTAAAGAAAATTTAGCCACTATAGGGTGTGGCCATTGCTGACTCAAGCATACAGTTGTGGTATTATCTTTGGGGAGAGCCCTGATTTGGGACACTCTGGATTAGCAGGACATGAGTTTAAGGCTCCTCACAGAATATCAAGCAGCGCTGCTATTTACATAATGAAATAATGCTTGGATGAGCGGGTCTCCAAAAAATGAACATACAGTACTGCGCAACCACCTCTCATTTCTTTATATTTTGCTTTAAATCAACTTGTTGGTGGAAAATACGATTTCATGCCTCTGAAACTGTCTAGACATTGATATATTGAGTGGAACATGTTTTATTCTGACAGGCTTTAAAGTGCCTAAATACACAAGATGCCAAGATAAAAGTGTTCCAGTCACTCAGCATTCAGCACCACCAGTATACTGATCACTGCCTGATCATCTTGAATTATCTGCTCTTGTTTCTTCACTGGTTCAGGCCTTCAATGTGCTTTTTATACTTGATTATGTCCTATTAGGTCACTTTGTGGCTTAATTACCTAATCAGGTTTAGGGACTGGACTGAAAATAAGATTCCCTTAAAGTCTTTCGGGAATCCTGGAGAACTTAAATCTCAAGACTACATAGTACATTAAGAGATTTACGCACACACACACACACACACACATAATACTTTCGGTAAATATTCGGTAAAAGTGAATATTTTTCTAAGCCATTGCTTTAAAATTGAATAATGTTTGCAGAAATCTATCAAAAAATATTGTATGGATGCAATTCATGTGCGACCAGATCCCTTCAAACTTTCAGGAAAAGTTTTCCTAAAAGGCCCAAGAAGTTCTGAAATCTTCAAAAGCCAAGCCAAGTAGTCATTACTATTAAATGGTTTAAGTTTTTGAACAATGCCAGAAAAAAAAAAAAAAACATTCCCAGTGACTGGTATGTGGCAGATGCTGCACATCAGTCAGAGCTCATGATGAAAACAGCAGGATTCTCAGAGTGGATTCTCCAGACTGAGGTTTGGCTGCTTGCGAAGTCCAGAGCAGGCAGATAAAAGAGGCGGCTGCTGAATGATGGATGGTGGCCTGATCTCGTGTGGGTGAAAGTTCCCAAACAGGCAGAAAGTTTCCTTGAACCTTGAATTTCAGATGAACTGGGTGTCTTTTAGTAGGTGCAAACTGGCAGCTAAAAAGCGATAAATTACACAAACACCGTTTACCACCTTTCACAAGTTATCAGCTAAGACATGCTAGTTGTTTGCTACTTTAATATTGCCATAATGGTATGAGTTTAATGTAATATACATATATGGCCAAAGACTAACAATAAGACAGTCAAATAATCACATACTCCCATTGTAATGATCTACTTTTGGGCAGTTGAACACTTTAACTCTAAAGATCTGTATACATTTGATGTGCAAGAACTTTGTGTCTACCTTTTTAATCAAAATGTCTTTTAGATTAGGAGGGACATTCAGAATGTTCCAATATTTGCTGAGGTTTGAACACCCCCTGTTTCCCAATTTTTATTAATATGCAAAATGATAAATATACATTACTCTGCAAAGGTCTTGAGCCATCCTTCTTAATATTTTGTTTCCAATGAGCCTGATTTCCTTGTATCTTTTTAATGAACACTTCAGGAGCAGTTCTCCAGTTCTCTACTCATTATGCCAAAGATAAGACAGTTTTAGAGACATAAACTCTTAATTCTGCATCTTTCGTTCAAAGCAAAATATAACGATTTTTGCATAATACTGTAATAATGCATTAAGATGTGCAGAGGTACTTTTTATGTGCACATATTTTCACAAAACCAACATGTCGAATGATTGTTAATGGGGATATTATTGATGCTAGTCTGTGTTATTGGTCCTCTGCAGGTATTATCTTCATAAACATGAATTCTGTATTCGTTCTTCATTTTGCAGGAGTCTTATTGGTTGCACGAGTTTTGGAGTGTGTTCACTGATCAACTCCAAGAAGGTAAGCTTTATGAACCCCTCTCACACACACACACACACACACACACACACACACACACACACTCCCACTACCTCCCATGTGCCCGTATTGAGTGTGTGCAGTGGAGCAGAGAGTCCAGTGGTCCTATTAGTGTGGGCAGGCTCAGTAGTAACAGTCAGTGTGGGAGTTTAACTCTGTTTACCTAGTGTTCAATGAACTGAACTCGAGCAATGAGTAACTTCTTTTTCTCTCCAGTCTGCCTGCACCAACCTCACTCTTCATTTCTTATGCACTTTGA
Source organism: Rhabdalestes septentrionalis (assembly GCA_037832545.1). Taxonomy (NCBI): domain Eukaryota; kingdom Metazoa; phylum Chordata; class Actinopteri; order Characiformes; family Alestidae; genus Rhabdalestes; species Rhabdalestes septentrionalis. The sequence goes on from JBBMFX010045314.1 coordinate 7,286, forward strand.
TATCTGCACATCGCTTTCACCCCATAGATTCAGTGTGCACTTCAATTCTTCACTGGAACTTATACTTCAGTCTCGTAGGTATTGCTGAGTAATGAGTCTTACGATGAATGATTAAATAATAACACTGAAGTTAAAATGTTACAGAGATAGTCAGGCCAAAATAAAATATGTCTTTAAAGCTCTGTGAAGACCCTCAAAACACGCCTGAAGTGTAAGACTTGTCTGCTTGTTTAATTTGGCACTGGAGCTTGGTGAGGCAGTTAACAAATCATGGAATCTTAAACCCTACCAGTTAAAAACATCATGGCTAAATCATCACACTGTGAAAGTCTTCTTATCTGTCATTTAGCCCTAACACTACGCCTCCCCTGTCATTTCATCGTCTTTGGATAATTATTACTTGAGTTTTCTGGCGTTATTTTCGTTTAAATAAAGTCACTATTTAGCACATGTGTCCACCCTTGTCCTTCATCAACCTACCGATTGTTGCACACACTGTGTTGAGTTGTTAATTAAGGCTTTTAAATATAGAAACTTTTCTGTTGAGTGGGCTAGTGATGTATTTGGATGACACTGGTTGGACTGGGGAAAGTTAAAGACTTGAGATTGGTCTGACAGGCCCAGCACATTGCACATGCCCACAAGGAACAGTGTGCAGTGTGCAGGATACACTGGGTAAGGGGCAATGCACTGCACACTGTGTGGTATTTTCAAAGTAGCTTAAGATGCTTGTCCTGCTTGTATCTGCACTGAAATTTGAGCAGAAACTGGGAACTGATTTGGTCTCAAGATATTTCTCAATGGGTAAGAATATAATAGCAGAGATTTGAGCAGGTGTGTGTGTGGGTCAGTGAGTGGGTGTATATGTGTGTGTGTGTATGTGTGTGTGTGAAATGTATCTTATTGTGAGGTAATCGTTCTAGAAATACTGTCTGTAGATGTGAGAACAAGTCAATAGAAAAGCCTGCAATACAGTACTAACAGAGTGTATGTGCGTGCATACATGTAACTCAACTTTTGACATTTGCTGTCAATTCGCAGGAGTCTCAGGCATGTCAGCTTTGGCCGACGGCAAGATACGCAAAACCCCCCCCCCAAAAAAGTTACAAAGTTAAAGGTCAAGAAACAAATAGACCACTGCTGTCATGGTTAAAACTGTAGAAATAATACATTATATGTGAATGAAAAATGTTAACAGGAGCTTGTGGTTGAAATCCATGCAGAGAAGGCAAACTCCACACAGGGTCCCTGCCGGGAATTGAACCCAAGATCATCAAACGTACTAGTGCTACAAAGAATAGTTTCCTATATATTTTCTTCTTGGTATTCTATGAAGCAGTGTAACAGATAACAATTGCAGTATGAGAATGCTGCTATATACACAAATAAACAGTTCAGCTGACTGTGAGAATGTATCACACGGAGATATACCTAACACACTCTCAATCTCTCTGGCTTTGTGTACACCCTACCTCAAATGGACCACACACAGAGAAACACACACACACACACACACACACACACACACACACACACACACACACACACACACACACACACACACACACAAAACGATCATTCAGACAGAAGGCTTTCATACCCAAACTTGTGGGATCAGGCAGTGATTAGGGTTCAGCATGGCGTTTGGAGAAACAATGAACTCAGTGAAGCTTCATTCCACCCTCTAATGATGTTCCCTTAAAGTGTAATCTGCACCAAGCCTTCGTCTCTCATCTTTTCCCATCGCTATTTTTCACGAGAGATTTAGGGCCCATTTTCAAATCAACCCTTAACAGACTACAAAAGGAAACAGCAATGCTGCCTTTAAGCCTGCTCCTCTTCTTTAACAATGTAGCGTCTCATTTCTGTAGACAGGTGAAGGACATGTCTAATAAGAATTTGAGATGGGAACATGAACTAATTCTGAAGCTCACGTTTAGAGAAATCTCTAAATAATTACTCTCTAAACTACCACTAAACTGCTGATGCCTCAGAATCTACACATGGAATGGATAAGAGAAAGAAAAACTCTTATTTTTTAATAGATGTTAACTGTAAAATATATTTAAAAACCTTTTTGGATCATCTTTACTGGTCTGACCGGGATGAAAAATGCACACAATGAAAGTGACAACTGATGTTTTCAAATGACAAAAAAAACGATGTCATGTGATCCACTTTATCCTTCATTGTTGGAAAATGCAGCCAGTCTTAACTTCTGACCCCCCCCATTAGTTGGAAATTTCTTTTATTTTTTGGATGCTACTGCAGGTGTGACCTCACTCTACTTGTCTTTTTGTACGGCCCGCATTATTAGTAACATTATACTACTGTTTCAGCCCAACTTAAAGGACCTTATATTGTGATGAAACAAATTATAGGACCTTACATTGTGATTAAACGTATATTCTGATGAAACAATTTTATTAAAAGTGTTTCCATTGCTAGGTGAGTTGCAATCCAAATGTTTGTGTGTGCTCAGCAGCTTGGTCCAACAATAAGTGCAGCATGGGGCTTCTTTTATTTAGTAATAGAAAACATGAGAGAAGACAGAAAGCTCCGGATTCATGTGCTGATCCATTGTAGTGTAGCCTACCAAACACATACACACACCGAACAAACTAGGGGCTGATTTTAATGAATTAACAGGGACACTGCTGAAGTCTCTGCTTGAATGACTTAGTTTGATAGGCATTAGGTTTGATTAGGCTCATTTACACAATAATTTGTTACACATATGATTTGTTGATTAAACAAGAAGCATGATGTAGATTTATCCAAATAGTATTTTTGATATTACACTAATAGACAAGTGAGCCGTCAGCCTTCTCAGTAGCACAACTGTGCTGATGATTTTAGATTGAGAATAAGGAGCATGTTGGATGGGGCTTATTTTGGTTGACATCTGGCTGAATGAATATTTGATTGCCTTAATTTGCTAATGAGGATTTTCGGATGGGAATCACAGGGAGTTTCCTCTAGCCATGGTGTCATCCGCTCCCTCCCTGCGCTCACTTTAATCTCTCCTCCCTCCTACCCCGCCTAACCCCAGTCTGGCTCTTTATCTGTTCCAGTATATTTGTCTCTTTCTTTCTCACTCTCTCTCTCTCACTCTCTCTCTCTCACTCTCTCACTCACTCTGGATGCACATTTCATAGTAATTTATTTTCAGTTTAGTTCAGCTCATTCAGTTCAGTTGAGTTCTGGACTCAGTTTTAGAGTTCAGGTTGTTTTTAGTCCCGTTCAGTTAAATTAATTTTGAATTGTTTAATTTAGCTAGTTCAGTGTGTTTCCATATAGTTCAAATATTTTCAGTCAAAATTAGTACAGTACAGTTCAGGTCAGTTCATTACAATTAAGTTAATTTCAAATAATTTCCTTTCATTTTAATTTCCTTTAGTTTTTTAATTTTCCTGTGCATTTCTTTTCGTTTAATTCAGTTTCTCCCATTTCTAAGCTCAGTTCCATTCAATTAAGATCAATTCAGTTTAGGTTAGCTCATTTTATTTTATTTCAACTGAAATCATTCAGTAAAATTTGGTTTGTTTCATGTAGCCAGTCCAGGTTATTTCAACTGAACTGAGATCTGTAAACTTCATGTCAATACAGTTCTGTTCAGTTCATTTGAATTTATTTAAACTTTGACCAGTTCAATACCAAGTACCTCCATTAAATTCAGATTAATTCAGTTTCATTTAGTTCAGTTTAATCGGATTCAATTCAGATCAGTTCTGTTCCGTTTCTTCTCAGTGTAGTTCAGTTAAATTGAAGTTCAGTTACACTGAATCAAGTTGAGTGACATTCACAGTGACATGATTACATCAACAATGCCAATAAATAAGAGTTTGAGGCATATCTACCCCCATGCATATCTTTGCATCCCTTCCCCCTCTTTTGCATCCTTGCTTCTCTCATCTGTACTAAACGGGTATTACACACATTGTGTATTATCTCCCCCTCCCCCACGGCCCGCAGGAACGCGGCCACTCTGTTAAGATGCTTTTACTGACGATTATTGTCCCAGTCTGAGGGGTTACATCTATTCATGAGAGAGAGAGAGAGAGAGAGAGAGTGAGAGAGAGAGAGAGAGAGAGAGAGAGAGAGAGAGAGAGAGAGAGAGAGA
>JBBMFX010045355.1:0-11407 GCA_037832545.1 Rhabdalestes septentrionalis
TAGTAGTAGTAGCAGCAGTAGTAGTAGTAGTAGTAGTAGTAGTAGTAGTAGTAGTAGTAGTAGTAGTAGTAGTAGTAAGTGTAGAAGTAACACTACGGTACAGTCTAGACCCCTCTGTTTACTCGTCTCTCTTACTGTGTGCTGTAGACATTAGAAGCATTAAGTCATGACTTAAGGAACCAAATATAAATTCAATAAAATTTCACAGAAGGTCTGAACCTGCATGAACTTTCCTTCTTTCCTGTCTTTAGATTAAATGCGAGAAGTAATATAGCAGAGCTGTTATGTGTTTGTCATTGTTGATTTTTAACAGTGTTTGCCCACACACAAACACAAACATACACACACATACATACATACAAACACACATACACCTACACACATATACACTCACATAAATGTGCAAAGACACACACATACAAACACACACATAAATACACTAACAGCCACACACACAGTACAAAGAATGTGAAAATGCCCTTAAACATTTTGGTTGTAATAGTCTCACTAAAAGGTACATTAAGGTAAATTTATCAGCAGAAAAAGATTAAGTTACTCGTGTTTTCAGAATAAACCTAACGGACACAATTGTCCACTTACCCAACATGTATCTTACCATCAAAGAAACATCTGAACAAAACGTTTTCTGCAAACACATCCCCAGAACGTCTCTCAGCCCACGCCAAGTAATGTGCTGATGTAGAGGACTAAGTATGAGGTCCAAAATGAACAAAATGACAAGAATGTATCCTAATACAGATTCTTCCATATTTGTGATGGTCATGTATTGTCACAAAAACTCTAGATAAGTGCTGCTCCTCAGCTGTAACTCACAGCTGTAAGATTGATAAAAAAAAGTGGACTCTGCTACATCCATTGCCTGTGGCCTTGTCCGGTCTTACCAAAAATGAAATGTTTCAGCTTTACGTGTGTAGTGCCATTGCTGCGGATAGATATAAACTGTATTACTCACTGTTCTGGTCATATCCTGTATGACCAGAATTTTCAGAACAGCATTCTAACTTTGTTGCAGAGAGAGGTGTGGTGGAGCGACATTTTGACTGAAAAGGTATCAGACTTCGAACATTTTTTCTGGGGGATTCTGAGGGAAATTGCTTATGTTACGACTGCACAGCCACGCAGAGACAAGAACAGTATAAATATTCTTGTAAAAAATAAAATGAAACACTCCCAAATGTTTTTTTAAAAACACTCTGTACTAAATTAATACATCTATACTTTAACTATTATAACTTCTGTAAAGTGACCTTGAGAGTCATGTAAGGCGCTTATAAATAAAATGTATTATTATTAGTAGTAAATACACTATATATTTATACACAAACTCCTGTGTTCAGTAAGAGAGGTGGATATAAATACTATGGATAAATAAATGCAATTACAGAAGATGTAATTTTCTTATGAATACTAATTGTGTTTCTCTATGTTATTGCACTTAACAGTGACATAAGTAGTGATATGGCCAATATTGAAAACGTTTTATTTGAAACAGTCACCAAAGCGTCTTTAGTTTCCTTTTTTATTTTACTTGACTTAGCTTTTTGCTTTTTTACGTAAGTCTTTTAAAACAACAAAATTCAACATTGTGGGATAAAGACTGGCAGCAGGGCTTGAAGAGAGAATGCAAGTGAGTAAAAAAGTTCAATCCTGTGAGATTCTGTGACAGAGTCTGCAGCAAATCTCACACGTGGAACTTGTTTCATTGCTCATAATGATGCTGTAAAACCTGAAGGACGGTTCTTTACTCCTCACCCCTCCTCACATAACTGTCAGTGTATCTGCAGTGTTTCTGCTCTGCTGATTGTTATGGTTTAGAGCAAAGGTTTGAATCTCTTTCATATTCTCAGAACTGAACTTGATGAACCTTAAATCTGCTTTGCTGGTTAATTAATAAATAACTGGTGTATCTTCCTCTTCCTGTTTACACCTGGTCAATTCATGTGACTAGTATCTGAATTTGATCCCGAGTAGCCACATGCATCTACACCTGGGGGTTCAGGTGCATCTCTGGTCAAATAGGCAGCAATCCTCTACGTGGTGAGAAATGTCCAAATCAGCTTTTACAGAACGAGCTCAGAGTTGCACAACGAGTTTACAAGAAGAGGGCTGTTAAGAATCATTATCCACCATCATGAACCATGTGCATTAAAACACAGCGGACTGCAGTGAAATAGCAATAAAACAAGAAGGCGAGGTGAAGTTTAACTAAGGTGACACTTTATTTGAACTAACCGAATTATCCAAAGTGGGTCACAGAATTGAATCTGAAAGAGCAGTGATGCTCGCACTGAATCACAATTTGACGTTTTGGTTGTTGACAGATTAGAGACATATTGATTTACAATGCAATCACATGTCTCAGATGTGTCTCAGAGAGACTCCTGAAGTGTTTTGGGTGATTTACATCTGTTTTAAATCCGTTTGCATTTTGATTATGTTCGTATCTAGATTTAATCCTGATGAAGTGGTCAGGTGTGAATGCGCTTTTTCTTTGTATGTGTAAACTGTAAACTGAAGTACTGTTTATTGGTTTCAGAGGTGTGTTCTTTCTCTCTCTCTCTCTCTCTCTCTCTCTTTCTTTCTCTGTCTGTCTGTTTGTCTTTCTTTTTGTCTTTTTCTCTCTCTCTCTCTCTCTCTCTCTCTCTCTCTCGCTCTCGCTCTCGCTGTCCCTCTCTCCCTCTCTGTGTCACATTCTCTATTTCACTCTCTCTCTCTTTCTCTGTATGTTTGTTTGTTGTATGGTTTATCCACTTTTGGAAATGTATGGCATCACCATACAAAAGAGTTTGACAGTGTTATCTTCAAGCATTTCATTTTTTGCACACAGACTCACACAAACATACAATTAGACACTCAAGGAATTCTCACGTGTCCTCAAATACCATTTTCAACCAGAACGACAAGTTTCTTCCCCACCCCGAACAGGTAGGAACAATAATTTAACGTGAAGACTCCTTTAAGCCCTGGAGAATGCTTTGGAAATTGGACTCCTGGTTGTGTTTGTGTGCAAGAGAGTGGATAAGCACAGAATCTGGCATGTATTTATTCCGTGTTGTTCAGCTGTGTGATGAGAACCGAACCCAGAGAACGTGTTAGTGACGTCCTGGATCACCTTCGCGTTTCTCACAGGGTTAAAGTTCAGTTTGTTAGAGTAGAAAACTAACACTGAAATGTATCTTCAGCCCAGACAGACAGTCGAACTAGAACCTCATCCACTTCCCAGTTGTTAGTTTGTATCTCTTCTGTTGTTGTTGTTTTTTTTTGTCCTGTCTATGTGTGTGTGTGTGTGTGTGTGTGTGTGTGTGTGTTTTCTTAAAGAGCAGGCCTGTCCTCCCATTTCTCTGTTTCTGTCCCTGATGCCGACCTACGGGTGCAGTGCAAGAGTTGCAAAGTCGTGAGTTTTTTCCGAATGAACAATTACGGTGGAGGGCCTCACTTTTGGCCCGGACCCCACTGCGAAAGGGAGCGCGAGCTTTGTTCAACGACAGGAAGAGAAGAACAGAGACGACTGTGTGCGAGAGAGAGAGAGAGGGATGGAGGGAAGGAGAGGAGTGGTCGAGCTGTAAACAAATATGTCACAATGTGCACACACACACACACACACACACACACACACACTTTCACACAAGTATGTGTGGCACAGTAATCCAAAATCAATTAGGATGTTTTATTCAATATCCAACCAGTAAAATATACAAGAAATGTAGCTTTTATACTTAAAACTTGCATTTGTGAGCGCTGAAATGTTTTAGATTATCCCCATCATACCAGTTTCTTGGCTGTGAGATGCCCCATTCAAGTCTTACACCATTAAAATCTTTCACTTGAGGAGCTGAGATGTTTGTCTTCACTCAGCATAGTAAATCGGATCAGCATGTGAAACTGGAGCTCTCTACCGTGCTGCCATTACTGTTGGTTGTTCTACAATAGTTTCAGAGTGAGTATATGCACACATTTAGATAAAAGTACAGGCTGCATAGAGTTTGTGATTGATGATATGATCATTGGAAATCAGTAACGATACAGAGATATAAGTACCTGTTGCTTCTTTACCTTTTAATGCACAATTACTGTAAATCTGTTGTATTTTACATGTAAAATTAACCTTTTGCCCATGCTAAACCTATTATACAGTATATATTTTAGACTTTTTCATATGTTAAACTAGGAAAATAGAAATGTTGCACTACGATTGTGTAGAAAATAACATTTTTAATTGTGTTCTGTGTGGTGGATTATTTGACAGACAGCTTTTAAATTTTGCATTGAACTGCATATTCCTTTTCATTTGCACATTTATTACAAATTACTTTTGCACAGCAAATCAAATACAACAAGAGCAGCAAGAAATCACATAATTGATGGAGAAAGGTAGATCGCAGAAATAAAATTTTTTTGGAATTAATAACCTTACACAAATGATTTAAACAATCCGTAATTTTCATCAACCTTTCTTTATAAGGTTCATCTCTAGCAATTCCACAGCCACCTATGATCAGAAACCTGAAGGCGCTTTTCTACAGGTATGTAAGAGCATCTAAACTGAACTGTGATGGTACCGAAGTTGTATCAGGTTGTATCAGATATTGAATCTCAGTCCAGTAACAGTTACAGAGTAACAGAATCTCCTCACAGTTTATGTCCTCTTATCCCTAACTCGCATCCATGGAGTCGAACCAGCGGAAAATTTTTCTGTTGTTTTATTGTGATCTTTTACTATTTATAGTCTTGTTTGAGTTTTTATGTTTTTAACTCTGGATTCTTTATCTGTGTGATGAAAACCAAACCCAGATCACTTATGATGGCCTTCACATTTCTCACAGAGGTAGAGATAATTACCTGTTAAAATACTCTTTTTTATATTGCACATTCTATATACAACACGACATTCTCTGCCATGTTGCTGCTACAAACTACAGAATTACATTTATTGCTGTTCTAAAATTGCACAACCAAAATGATTGCTGTTCTACACCTTTGCACATCTCTGCTGCTAGAATACAGTACTTTATTATCATCACAGGAAACTCCACCTGAAATGTATCTTCAGCCCAAACAGTAGTGCTTGCACTTTGTCGACCTCCCAGTTGTTATTTTTTTCCATGTTGTGATGAAACATTTTGACCAATCAGACAGCAGTTCGGCTGCGGCTCACTTTCAGCCCTGCCATCCAGCAGCTTGGGTGCAGCTCAGGTATGGGTCAATTCATGCTTACAACAAAGAAAAAAAAAACCTCCTTTCCTTCCTAACCTTGTTTTACCCGCTGACTTTTTTACAGGTGCTGTCTTATGTGTCATGATTGGTGTAGTTAGGTATCAGTGATGGTGTTGATCATGTGTACTGAGCTATAGTACCAGAGGCGACTGGTGGATGTTGACTTAAATCTTGCTTTAGAGGTCTTTGATACTGTTGTGGATTACTTGAGCACTGATGTACGTTGTTCTGGATAAGGGCATCAGCTAAATGTCCTAAAAGTATTTGTTTGTGGCAAGGTACAGTTTCCTGCATTAGTGGAAAACCGCCTTACATTTACGACTCATTACGGTGATGCGAGATGGTCTTCACTCTCCCTGCTTGGTGGTGTCATGTGACAGAGGCAAAGCTAGCCAGTATTGGCCATAACAACAAAAAAGAACAGCCTCCCTACATGCAACCCTGGTCTAGCAGAAATGTACACATGCATATTAACACACGTACACCCTTAGACACGTCCAGATACTGTATATGTAAATGCACACACATTTCCAGACGTCAACCGAACCCGTCCCTCCTGTCTATGGCGGGTCGGGCTGTGCCGTGCCCCGGGACAAAACATAATTTGTCAAGAGAACGGTGAAAGTTCTTGGGATGGAGGCAAAGGCTGCATAGCAACAGCACACCGCCTTAGCGGCTAGCCGTGGGGTCTGCTGCCTTCCGGCTGACCCGGGATCAGCAGCTCCGGCTGTTTCCCACCCCGCGTCCTTTCAGAGAGGGATGAGCGCTGACCCATGGTCAGCTTTGTGCCGGGTTGGATAAAAAAGAGTAACGAGCGGAAACTTGTTGTTGTTGATGTTATTCAGATGAGGTGAGGACCTGCCCGCCAGAGAGAAAGAGACCCCGGGCCTTTTCAGACAAAAGTCACAAAGAGGCAGACGGACGGAGCGCGAGGAAGTCCGTCCTGTTGGCGGCCTGCTGCCGCACACTTGACCGAGCAGTGTGGTCCGAAAGTGACCCTGTAGAGCAGCGAAGGAATCATTAGGCCAACCTGCCTTTTCCAACCCAGAAAAATATTCATTAATAAATGACTCTGACCCAGCCTGACCCGCTGACAGCTGTTTATGACTCAGAAAGCTGATTTATCACATTTTGTCCCCCTTACACCAGTAAAATCTTTAAATGATTTGGTCCAAATTCACCCACATGTGACCACTTACACTGGGTCAAACTACTACTGGCCTTCATTATTATTCTAATCAGAAAAAGAAAACTTTATTGATGCCAGAGGAAATTGCTTGTTTGCACAGACACACAGAGACAGGAACAATATAAATATAGTCTAAATATATCCAATAAAATCTGTGTACGAAATACACTATGATATCTACACAAACACTGGGAATAAACACCATAGATAAATTACAGTCATGTGGATTACTAGTAACACAAATGGTGGTTTGGGGTTGTTCTTTGTAGAGATCAGTAGTAGATCAGTAACACTGACATTAGTGATATTTCACATAGTAAGACTTCGGCACTTAATAATAATGGTTTGAACCCAGTTGAAAAATTACACAACACAATAGTGTCAGGTAATCTGACAGGTTATTTTGTAGATGTGTGGCACATGGAGGAATCCTATAACATCTCAGTATTCGTTTATCTTTTTTTAATGCATTATTTTATAATGTAATGTATAATTTTATAATGTTAACACGAAATAAGATAAACTAAAAACCAGTTATGGATTGCCTGTTATCTGCATGAAATAAACAAATATAAATGCCTGCTGTTTTTTTTTAGTCTTTTGTTTTTAATGTCCTTTTTAATGTCCTTAATGTTTAGACCTTTCACGGTTTAGCTCATAGGTCATTTCACTCACAAAAACAGTTCGTTCCAGTAAATGCTCCACATTGTCATCACAGAAATGCGGGGATCGGCTGCTTATTTCAAATGTGTTTTGTGTGTGATGAGATTTAAACAGGCTACACAAACCTAAATGACCTTTTCACAACAGTAAAACCTCCTTCATTTCAGGGCACTGTGAAGTAAAACTGCGGGAAATATACAGATTCTGTGAAATGTGTGGGCATATTTACATAGTGCAGCATTAAGAATGTTGTTCTTTGCTGGAAAGCGGGGACTTGGGATAAAGTGACTTAAGGGGCTCAGTGATTAATATCTGGGCTCACTGTTTTTTTTCACCAAATTCTGCAGTTTTTCCATCATCCATTTCTCTATTTTAACTATAATGACACTCCTTAGAGTCTGGATATGAGGATAACTGCTCAGTTCTGGGTTTTGCTGTAGATCTGAGAAGGGAACAGATACAGTCTGAATGAAGCAGTGGCCTGGGCGATCCGAATAAGACTATGACTGTTAGTGACCTACGCTGGCTCCCACCATTAACTGACTCACTGAAATGGTGTATTTCCATGTAATAGGGCAATTTTGGCCTTTTGAGCTTTGGACACACACTTTAGGCGCCATCTACTGTTGTGAAGCCAAACCAAGCACCCTGATTTCAGACCTTTACGCCTCTTCAGCGCTCGACCCCTCTCAGCTTTCCACTTTGAGTTCTATGCCTCACATGCTATGGCTGGTACTAGTGCAAATGTACATTTTAAAGTGGCCCCTGATAGTTACGCAAGAACACAGCACAGAACACAGTGTGAAATACTTTCTCAGTGTTTAACCCATTCACCAAGTGAAGGACGGGGCTGCCACCAATGAGGGGCATCCAGGGAGCAGAGTATGGGGACGGTTGCTTACACAAGGGAACCTCAGTGGTGACACTTGCACTGCTGGGATTCAAACTCACAACCTTCTGATTGCAGGGGCAACCACTAGACGTACCGCTACTATGGTGCTGCCTTTTAGTAAAGTGACCATTCTGTCATACGTGAACACACCACAGTGTGAACAGTGTGAAATTCTTCCTCTGTATTCAAACCCATTCACCAAGTGAAGCAGCGGGCAGTCAGGAACACAGCACCCAGAGAGCAGAGTGTGGGGACAGTACCTTACTCAAGGGAAACTCAGTGGTTCCACTAGCTGTCCTGAGATTTGAACCCACAACCTTCTAATAGCAGGACAAGCCCCCTAACCACAAGGCCACAAATGTCAGTGCTGCGTTGCGAATGGTCCTCCATTGAAATAATAATCATTAAAACAGTGGTTCTGTAGTCAGAGTCTGCCAGTACTGGGGTCCCTCGTCGGTCTCGAGGTCTTGGGAATCCATTCTTAAATGGGTCAGAGTTGTTTAGACTCAGGTTTCTCAACCACTGGGCTGTGGACCAATGGTTGGCCGTGAAGGCATGTGATTGGGCCATGAATGTAAAACCGAGACAGGCCATTGGTCAGCAATTAGTTATTAAATATAATCTAATATGGCCAGTTGGACCTTGACAACATGCTTTGATAGGTAGGTGGGCCTTAATATTAAAAAGGTTTAGAAACATTGGTTTAGACCACACAGCCATTTGCATAATAGATAAACCTACAAGGACCTTCTCATGTCTCATGTCTGCAGCTCTGGCACTATAGATTTCAATCACAGCCTCTGCTGTATGAGACCCTGTTCAGTTCAGCAAAGGTGTGTAGGCGGAAACAGGAAGCGCTCTGTTTGGCTTCGTCTCCATAGCAGTTGAACAGAAGCCTCAGAACCCGGACTGTGACTCAGTTCTCAGAAACTGGGTCAAACAAACATGTTATCGACTAAAACAACCAAAGCGCTATCTCAGCAGAGTCATAAAAACGCTTCTGATGCCTGGTTGCACAAATGGCTCCGAAACAGAGGGATAACAACTTCTCTATAAAAAAAGAAAACATGGCTGAGTGCATTCCTAGATTTCCAGCCAAAAATGGAAAGACTTTCAAAGGTGTTTCCTTTTCCCCAGCAGTTTACAGTAAGGAAAGTGTTGCTGCTGAGCCTCAGTTTATCTTCAGCTGTACTTTCCACAGAGGCTGCGTCCTCTGAGACACGATCAGGGCCGGTCAAGGATGTTTGAAGAGTTAAAAAGGGGAACATAGAACCAGGCTGAATAACAACAACCCATGTTCATCAAGAATCTAATATGGAATTGCAACAGAGTCACAGACCTATGACACAATTACCCAGTTAGCTAGCGGCTAATCACCACCACGACTTGTGCAGTTAATAAAAGGACAGGTAATGCAGTTGCACAGTGCACACACAGTGCAAGTCAACTTAACAACGTGTACATAATACCCCAATGCAGTAATTCTCCACTTATACATGGACCGGCAGTCGCGATTTCAAGCAGATTTTTTCTGAAAACAAAACAATTACTTTTTCGTGGAACCCCCAGGACATCACCGGAAAAGCAGATATACCCTGCAGAAAGTTCTTCCAGCTCTGCGGCAGAAGTTCCCATAAGTGAGCGCCACTTATAGGCGCTCTGCTTTGACTCATCTTTCCAGTTCATCCTAAAGCAGCTTGGTTGGGGTTCAGTCTGGAAACTTCTGGCAACTCCAGATTTTCCAGCTCTCCATCATGTTCTGTTTTCTGAGGCAGTTCTGGGACACTATCTATTTACAAAATGTCTGTAGTGAAAGTGTAGTGTGCATGTATTCATATATTCTGAGTGTGTTCCACTGCACATTAGTAAACACCTGCTTGTTGCTGGATTTAATGCACTGAGAATGGGAAAATCCCATCCTTCACATCTGCTGTAGTGTTTGCATGCTGTAAAACTCCCTCATTACATTTTCCTTTACATGTCACTGGTTCTGGGGAAACGTCAGGGAAAGATATGGTCAAAGGTTTTACCGCCACTCTTCATACACATAGGTTTTCCTTTGCTGCAGTGTAAGAGGTAACAAACTGTTATGACGTATATTACAACATTCAGTCCATATACTCTCCTTTACACAAGAGAGAATACTAGTAACAAGCAAGACCATTTACAGATATTGGAAAACAAAGTGCTTGCAGTACAGGGGGGTCACTTCTACAGTGATACGACCCAAATTTTGTCAAAACACACCAAAGTTAAAACCATTCTAACACATGTGTAAAATCAGTAAACACAGCTAAGAAAAATGACAAAGAAGCTGTGATAAAAGTAAAAAAGTCACACTTAAATAAGCGTTCTCCCTCACTCGTACCACATGGTTCTGTGTATTTAGCTAATTCTGCATGCTCAGGATATTCTTCCACCACACACCACTAACATTCACCCATGTGAACATCATAAACTCTAAAGATCATACATCCAGAACCTCCGAATTTGAGGACCCCCCTTATAGACAACACATACAGGTGGTGGACAAAATACCATAAACACCACATGATACACTTGTTGGTCATTTTAGCAGAGACATCTGTCATGTAGATGCACAATTTATTACCCTTCCTTTTTATTACCCTGTCCATCTATTGAAATTACCACCATAAATTCTTTATTGTAATCAGTGCTGCTGGTGGTGTGTTGGATTCAATACTCTTCATTTGTCACATATTAAGTACAACCATGGGCGTCCCAAATATGTACTGTACATCATATCATCCCCCCATTTATCCAACCTGCTCTGTTTCTGACACTTTGCCATAAAGACGGTTGCCAGTCATTCCATGAAAGATGGATTTGTTCCATATTTGAAAGATAAAACATATGTTCTGTATTGAGCATGTAGAGAATGGACTTTGTTTCATATTTTTGTAAAACCATGACAGGAAAATTACTGATTAGTCCACTAATGAAGATCGCTACATGCCCCTGAAAGACCTATGAGACCTCTGAGGCTGTGAGTTACTATAAATTAGGGAAAAAATTAAAGGCTGGAACTATGTTATAAAAATATGTCAACAATCTCAAAGAAAAAACCATTATGAGTGTAAACCAATATTTATGAGTGTAAACGAGTGTAAACAAATATTTACGAGTGTAAACGAGTGTAAACAAATATTTACGAATGTAAACAAATAATTGCATGTGTAAACGAGTGTAAACAAACATTCACAAGTGTAAACTTCAATAGAGTTACATAAACTCAAAAGTGTCCGTGGTGCTCAAAAACTGAAGGCAAAACATAAACCTTCATCATGACATTCAGGCATTATTATATTTACAGGTCTGTCATCTTTTAAACATAAAGAAAGCCCTAATGGACATTCCATTATTCTGCTGGAGGAACCAGCATCGCTGGTGTATTATATATTTATATA
>JBBMFX010045409.1:0-11406 GCA_037832545.1 Rhabdalestes septentrionalis
AAATGGTAATATTGTGTATCTGGAATGAATTTTAGGTCTTTAAGTCCATCTCATGAAAAATCGGAGCAGGAACAAAGCTGTTGCATTTATATTTTTGTTGAGTCTATATATATATATGTACAGTACTGTGCGTAATGTAAGGCATTAAAGAACAAAATTAGGTAATATTTTACAAATTTTACAAATATCAGTAACGCGCGTTACAATGCATTTTTAAACCGCAAATAAGTTTATTTTTTCTCCTTCATATAAATTCGCCAAAATCACAGCAAGATCAGCAGAAGAGAAACGTCCGTGCAAAATGTTTCAATTCTTGGAGTCACACAGAGAGAAAAGTAGGGTGACGTCCTCTTTTTCCCGGACATGTCCTGTTTTTGAGACCTGTGTCCAACATCCGGCTGAAATTTTAGAATCTTTCGGGATTTTGAGCTGCCTAAACATTCGCCACATTACGGGCATCTCTCATTACCTAAAAGTCCAGAACGGCCGCCAGATGCGCATTAAACATCTAGCACCCCCGGACCGGCCCAGCTGGTAAAGAAAGTCCACACTAAGGACTTTTCTTCACAATCCCAAACCTGGGCACCCTAGAGATGAGTGAACCTGCAACTGATCTAACATCGGATAGTACTGTCACCTTCCCCTGGATGTGTTATGAATTAATTGAGCGTCATGATCAATATTTACATGGCCAAATCCATTTTTCCTGTTATTTTGTCGAGAGTAACTTAAAAGTAATGCAATAGTAGTGTAATGTCTTACATTGTACATACAGTAATATTGTAATGTAACTAATTACTTTGAAATGACAGTAACAAGTAATAAATAACACATTACAGTTTTGAAGTAACTTGCCCAACACTGTTCCTCACATGTGTGTAATATTCCAACAGTGGGGTGGTGAGAGCGAGAGAGACAGACAGAGAGCGAGTACTTTGTATTAGAGCAGTTCATTAAAATCATTAATAGTCATGAACTGAGAGTGGAGAGTCCAAAAGGCTTAATGTCCTCTTTCCTCTCCATATTAATTAGACACATACAGACTGGGGGATGGAGGGGGGAGAGATACATTACCCCTCCCTGTCCTGGTTAATATTCTGTTTAATTAAAATTGATCACATTAAGAAAATGATGTGCTTAATTAACTGGACACTTCTCTGCTACTTTTAACCCCAAGACTGTAGAACACTGACGGGGTCATGCAGGGCTGGGGGTCTCCCAACATGTGACATTTTACTCTTTATTCCCAGAGAGAAACGGGATGAGGACAAGCAACATCATGTAGATTTAAGTTTCATACTCAGTTTCAGACTGAAAATTATACACTCAAACCTGACCTGTAGATCCATGTTTACATAAGTTAGCAACATTTAAACACAAGTTAAATACCTGCTGACCACCAGTTAAATGCCAAGTAAACATCATGTAAACAACAGGTAAACGCAGTTGAATACCATGTAAACACCAGGAAAATACCAGTTAAATTCTGGTCACAGTGTGGAGCAGGGCCCTTACCCTGGGAAATGCTTGGATGAAACTCCTCCAGGACCAGGCCCCTGTGACCCCTGGGGGCAAAGTCATGACTTCATGGACTGTAAAGTGTACCAATCTAGATTCACTTAGCATTACACTGAACATAGATACACACACACACACACACACACACACACACACACACACACACACTGTGTGTGAATAAAACATGTGTGTCTAATATACTGAGAGGCTCATTAGAGAGTGTGGGGGTTTCAACAGCCTGCTGACACTCATTATGAAAGATTATTAGAATGTGTGTGTGTGCGTGTGTGTGTGTGTGTGTGTGTGTGTGCGTGTGTGTGTGTGTGTGTGAGAGAGAGAGATAGACAGAGAGAAAAGAAAAGAGAAGAGAGGAGAAAATACAAAACAAGTGAAGAGAAGAGAGGATGTCTTGGTGGATGAAAATTCAAGAATATGTGTACGCAGACACTCACACACAAACAGTATAAAGAGGGTGAGTAATGTTCCCCCTAATGGTGGATTCAAAGAGTGAAAAATGTCCCCTTGCTCCCCTTGCTCCCCTTGCTCGCCCTGTCCTCCCCCTCTCTGCCCGCCTTAGTGAGAAGGTATGTGTTCTGTGCAGGTAGGTGACAGCAGTACAAACGGGGCAGAGATAAGGGTATGACCTGGACCGAGCCAATCACATCAACACATTAGTCACACTGTGACCAGAACCAGGTCAGAACCACTGTAGCACAAGGGGGGTGTGTGGGGGGTGGGGGGTGGGCGGTGAGACAGTGCATACAGGCAGAGGAAAAGAGGAAGCAGACAGAAAGAGAAAAAGACAAAGGTGTGGGAGGAGGAGAGAAGGAAGAGAGAGAGAGCAGACAGAGAATGAGAGAGCAGACAGAAAGAGAGAGAGAGACAGCGAATGATTTTCTTTATGGTTTCTATCCCCTGTTCTCCAAGGTCTGAAAAATTGGCCATTGTCCAAAGGGCCAGACCACAAGGCCTCACTTCATCACTGAGCAAGGAGACGTGTGTGTGTGTCTGTGTGTGTGTGTGTGTATGTATGTACCATCCAACGGCATCATTTATCCAGTAGTTCAGACTAAAACAAGCTGCTGGCAGTATTGATGGGCCTCCGGAGGGCGCGGTGGGATTGGGGTCAAAAGGTCACCGGCTCCGCCAATCTGAAGGTAAATGGAAACTGGAGGCAGTGAGATAAATGACCAGCCACTTCAGAACAAAGCCAAGGTGTGTGAGAGTGTGTGTGTGTGTGTGTGTATGTGTTTGTGAGTGTGTATTTGTGTGTGTTTTACTGTGCTCCTTGGTTCTTTAACCCTGCCCTCTGAAGATAACAGGATTAAGCGCTTGTTTATTGGAGGGATTGTGACCCCACTTATCAGCACCGTGTTCCGCTGCCCGGCCCGGATCAGCCCGTTTAGAACCACTTACAGCAACAGGATTTCACTAAGAATCTCACCAAGAAACACACACCTCACCTGCAACCTCATCGGTACAAAGAATCATGAGAATCCTCTCCACCAGTCCACGTGTGTGTGTGTGTGCCGTTGTACTCTGTAACTAATGCACTTAAAGGGAAATTTCTTCCATTTTTCAAAATCCCCCCATTATTAATTGCATTAACTGGGTTGTTTCAGAGTGAGTTTGCTCTAAAATGGTTCATTGTGATTTATTTGGAGATTAATGGTACCAGATGTGTCCAACACAAATACAGTCATTTTATTCTCTGTCAACCCCCAGTGAAGCATTTATAAGGATGAAGATGATAAGAAAAAAGTGAAGAATCTGAATTAAATCACGTTTCTGGATTATTTTGCTTCACCGTGCTCTGCATGTATCCCTTCACCATGAATGGGATTGGCCACGGGAAGTCCAAAAGCTTCTCAGAACTCTGGTAGAACAACATCTCAAAATCAAGCACCCCAACCATAACTACCTGATGAAATAACTTCCTGTGAGGGAGCTTTTAGAGACAGAGGTGTGGTTCCTGATGGGAAAGTTTCACACCAAAACTTTTAGTTTGTTTACTCTGTTCTTATAGCTCAGACAAAATCTCTCAACTCTGAGTGAAGTTGAATGCAGCATGAAACTCACCATGAGTGTCGGTTCTTCTATTCGCATTTATGTTAAGATAATTATATGTTTATTCCATAGTTCTGCCAAGTGTGTTGAGCTGTGTGTTGTGTTGTGACAGTAAGAGAAGATGTGGTGTAGCTGTAGGTGTCTCTGATGAAGAATCTGCTCGCCTTCACACTCCCAGTTTAGAGAACTGTGTGACTGGGGGAGAACTGGACAGAACTAAACTGGAGGGGAAAACAGTAGAAATCTACAACCACACAATATTAAAGGCAGCTCATAAAAATGAAAGGAATGTGTTTTATTCAGAGTATAGCATCAAGTCAATTCAAGTACTGAGATATTGATCTGGTCATATAAATTAGCAGAGTGGGTTGTTAATCAGTTTCAGCTGAATTAAATTAACACCAGTTGCATAGGAAGGGCAACAATGAGACCCCTGAAGCAGGAATGGTTTTACACTGATATTTTTCCCTCCTCATCTGTTCAGATTGTTTTTTCACTAGTTTGTAATTTGGCTAGGGCCAGTGTCACTACTGGTAGCTGGTAACCCTAAAGAACTTGCACGGGTAGTCAAATTCCTCCAAGACGGCACATCAATTCATGCCATTGCCAGAATATGATGGCCTGGGCAGGCCTATCCATGGAGGGATGCACAGGCAAGACAGCCGCATCCTGACTGCCTTGATGAAATTCTTGAACGCGTTGTCAGACCCTGTACTGGTGCTGTGTGTCCTGGGTTCCTCCTGGTCCATGATAATGCCCAGCTTCATTTGGCGACAGTATGCAGGCAGTTCCTGGATTATGAAGGACTTGATACCATTAACTGGCCCCACGTTCACCTGATCTAAATACAATAGATTACCACCTGGACATTATGTTTCTGTCCATCTTACGCAGCCTTATTGCACCTGAGACCGTCCAGGAGCTCAGTGATGCCCTGGTCCAGATCTGTGAGGAGATTCCCCAGAATGCTATCCATCCTTTCATTAGAAGCTTTCCCAGACATTGTCAAGCATGGATACAAGCACGTGGGGGCAAACAAACAACTGAAGCCCATTTTGAGTCGAAATTTCGGCATAATAGATTAGCCCACCACATCATTGTTTTATTTTGATTTTCAGGGTGTCTTTGAACTCTGCCTTTGGTAGTTTGGCTATATAATTGCCATCAAACAATATGGCATCCTTTAATTCCTAACACATTATCTGGTCCATATCAGCATATATATCTAGTATGATTTTTTCCCATTGAGATATGTTTTTCCCACTGAGATCATTGCGTTCCTTTAATACTTTTAGCAGTGTATAATTAGCACCTCTCTAAATAATCTTATAAGCACCCCTTTATTCCCCTGTGAATACACTAAAGACCCCATAAAGACCCCATAAACACCCCATAAACACCCAGTAAACGTCCCTGCAAATGCCCCCTTACTGCCACTGCATATTTCCCACTTATGAGACTAATAGAGGCCTATCTTATATTATCTTATCAATCACAGCCAATGATAGAGTAAGGGGGGAATTAGTTAACTGTACTAATACGGTGTGTTTCTTTCACTACCCCCCTGTTTCTACAATGAATATAAATATGGGCTAATGGAGCAGCTGAAAACTGTCATTACGAAAAAGCTTTACCCTGAGGGCTTAACCCTGACTGACCTTGTGTGACCCCGTTATTAGTGCTGTTTGTCCACTGCAGCGCTGCACTTTAATAGTGTTTTACCCCCACCCAGTGGTCATAGAAAAAATAAACTTTCTTGATGTGTAGTTAATTTAACCCTTATAAGGTCTTCAGGTCTGTGGGTTCCGTTTTCAGTTTTTATCTTAAGAAAAATTATACTAATAATTTACCTCTATCCAATTTTTTAAACTGAGTTTCATTGGCCTTGGCTCATTTTCTATGAGTAACCTAAATCCGAAAACATTCACATTTACCGCCCCACACCCCCAGCAATTCTCTGTTCAGACGCCTCACAGTTTATATTGGATGAGACAGAGGGTTTTGATGGTGATCTAGAGGAAAAAGTATAAGAATGCGAGGATCACATTTCTGAAAATGCAGAGTCTGACACTGACTTTGAAGAGAATGATGAGCATCAGCCAACTCTGAGGTATAAAAGAGCCTCAGGACCAGCCCGTCCACCAGCTTCAAAATGCAAGCAAACCTCAGGACCAACCAGTGAGAAGCCAGTTATAGGGGCAGACTGTCGGCAGCTTGCTGATAACAACGTATGGATGGCAAAAGATGGCAAACTTTTATGGTCTTCCTGCTCAATAAATAATTCCCCCACATGGCTGCCAATGTGATTCTGATTATACCAGGACCTACACTCGTGGCAGTCACTCATGCACAAGACATCAAATTTCTGTTGGAATTCAGATAAATAATACATTAAAATTGTGGAAAAACTTGCTGCATTTGTGATGCCTGTTTTACATTTATGGCATTTAGCAGACACCATATATTCAAAGCGTCTTCCATTCCCTACTTTCAGGGGACAGTCTCCCTGGAGCAACTTGGGGTTAAGGGTCTTGCTCAGGGACCCATTGGTGGTGTGCAAAAGGTTAGTATCCTACCCACTGAGCTACCTCCACCCCATACGCAACATTTTAATAAAAAAACTAACAAAAATGAGTGACTCATAACTGTACCCAGGACCTCAATGACCTGAGGGCCGCCCTTAAAGCAGAGTGGGATGCCATGCATCAGCATCTTCACAAGTCAAGTTGTGAACAGCATGAGTATGAGTACATAATTGATGATCAAGGGCACATGACTCGTTATTGAGACACTGATATTTTTGTTATCTTTCGGAGCTCCCTCTTATTTACTGAGCTGTGTGAATATTGGTGATGTGTGTCAGAAGCATTTTTTAAGTGAAGGGGACACGTTGGGGCGGGGTTTGTGTGGGGACGGGGTTTGTGCGCGCAGGGGTGGGATTTGTGGGGGGTCGGGTGTTGGGCGGCGGCAGAGTTGCAGCCTGTGTGCAAATCTCGTCCTTTTAGTTTGGAAAGCCCTGTTAAATCTTGAATCTTTCCTAAAAGAATCCACTCCACTTAGTCGATAGAAGAACACACACCACTAGAAATCAGCTCGGGTTTTTCTTCAACTCACCACATGCTAGTGAATGCATGTTCTTCTATCAGTTTTGTGGAGTGGATACTTTGGCGTAAGATTCAAGATTCAACAGCGCTGGTGAACTAATTATTTATGATAAATGTGGGGGGTCCAAACGAATAATTATGAAATGTGAATGGGGACACGTCCCCCTCTGGTAGAATGGTGATGACGCCCATGATGGGTGTGATAGTTATGTCAAATAATAATTGACAGCGTTTGGGGTTGTTATGTGGGATTGTCTCTTGGGGGCGCCAAAATCAAGCTCAGTAAAAATGAAAGTTCATCTCAGTGGCTCTGGGCCAAAAGTCAGGATTTCTTAAAGCACTTCAGGCAAAAACAAAAAAACTAACTCAAACTCTGCCAAATTCGTTCCAGAACCCTCCATTCAATCCCTCACAAACTGGCCAATGAGTGAAAACACAAGATGAGTGTTTCTAATAAATTGGCCAGAGGGTGGAGTCACAGTGTTGTTTCCAATAAAGTTGGCAGAGAGAGGGTAAGGTGAGTGTTTTCAATACTGGTCAGTAAGTGAAAGAACAAAGTTGTCAGAGAGTGGAAGCATAAAGTCTTGTTTCTAATAAACTGACCAGTGTGTGGAGTCATAAGGCGTTTCTAAAAAATGACCGGTTCCAAACCCTGCCCATGGCAGCCAGTCGGAGTGACGTAGACAGAGCTCGGCCATTCAGCACGGAGCGTTTGTTTCCGTCTCCAAGTAGTGTCGGCGTAAAGCGAAAGTACATCAGCGAGTTTTTTGTTTTAAAGATTAAAATTTGGCTTAGTCTGCATATTAATGACCAGATCTGATTAAACGGACGTCGAGTCGCTGGAGCGATGGAGTGGGGGCAGGGCGAGGAGGTGAGTGTGCACTGACTTTATGCAGTTTAACCCGTAAAAAAATCAGCAGCGTGCTGAGCTTTAGCAGCCGAGCTAGGGCTGGAGCTAAGGCTAAGATGTGTAGTGCATAGACTAAGAGATGTGTAAACAATCGTTTAATTGAGATGTGTAGTGAAATATGAGCTTGTTTTGCAGTATTTGACGTTAATTACATCCTAATAAACCGAGCTAATAGCCACGTGTGAGACTAAGTGAAGCTAAAACGGGCTTCATGTTGGAATTTTAGGTTCCACCTTAAATACTGCTGCAGTTTCATCCTGGCGCCTCACCACCCAGAAAGCTGTTTTTGGCTAATTTGATTATTTTGCTAATGATTATGTTTAATCCACACTCAGTCGCTAATTATCGTTTATTTAATTATACTGAAAAAGTCCTTTCCTATATAGGTTTATTTTTATATCGTTGATCTCGTTCTTGTGTTGTATTAGTCTGTCAATCTGTATAGATGCAATGACAACACAGTAGACAACGTTAACCATTTCAAATATCATCTGGATATCACGTAACAGGAAAATGATATATTTCGTTTTATATTTGAAAAATTGTACATTTAATTCCGTAAGACAGTTTGGACTATTTTGGATAAAGTAAAACTAGAAGAGGAAGAGAAGGAGGGCGCCAGTCAGTGTCAGGTGCAGGTCGGCAGTAATGTTTTGCATATTTCTTTCCTCATGAATGCCCGTCCTGAAACTCAGGGTCTGAAAGTTTCTTGTTGGGTCCCATATTTAATACAGTGGATATTATAAGCGGGTTTAAATCTCCAGCCCTTGTTTTACTCCTTTATTAAACATAAAAAAAAGTCCAAAATGGCTCAGTGGGTTTTCTAATGCATCGAGGGCTTCATGCAATTCAACAAACCTCTAATCTTTACCGATTGACGGTGAATCGGTGCATGAATAGGCAGAGCTAAATTGGAACCAGAATAAGGATTTGTCCCAAAACTGTGATTTAAATTCAGTATGTTTCCGTAGATTATTTTCCGTATATGGATGTATGGGATGTAATTCTAACAGGGTTTGTAACAGTATTTACACTTTATATACTTTGATATGGGTCCTTTAATATCGCAGTCACAACGTGTAACAGTTAAATTGCAGTACTGATATTTTGTCTTGGTTGTGCCAGTCTAGTTCGACTGCATCCACACCACAGAATAGCATTTATAGCACACAGAAAACAAATGTTTCCGCTACACAGCAGTGGAACAGAGCAGTATAAACAATTATTTGAATAGCCAGATTAATAATGAGGTCATTCTTAAGATTATAATTAAATGTACACAGCTCCATAATGAGGGCAATTGATTCACCACCTCCAGGTCAGTGCATCACTGTGCAATTACATATATTTACTCCAGAACATGATCTTTCAAATTGAAATAAACTAGTTTCTCTTCACCAGAGAGTGTAAACTGAACTAAAAGGAATGCTTTAAAGGGCCCATAACTTGCTGAGTTCCACTTATATATCTTGCATGTTTTTCTGAATGAAAAACAATAATTTCTATCCCTCTTTAGCCTTTAGAATTACACAGGCTGTTACTGTGGCATTAAGACTGTCATATGCAGATCAACGGCTGCCTCATTAAAATTATCTATAATTTTAAGTGTGAGTGGATAGAGGTAAATTGACGAAATGATGAAAATAGGAAGACTGAGAATCAAGTTTTGAAACTTAGAAACTACATAAAAATCCTTTATTCAAAGTAAATATTGAAGAAGGGCCCAGTTTGAAGGGCCCTTTGTCAGCAGGTGTCAGTAGCACTAGGTGTTCTAATTCCTGACTATTTTTTAAATTGTTTTTCTCTGCAGTTTCACTCTCATGGCCATGGCCACATGAAAGATGGTTGCCATGGACATGGTGGGCATTCTCACAGCCACGGGCCAGGGGGCATGGGACATGGGTTTATGCCTGCCTTCCACGGGCAGTTTGTCCAGCGGAGTGATGCCATGCTCGACCCAACACAGCAGCCGAAAAAATACTCGCAAAGCGATGACAGCAGCAGCTGGGACATCGTCAAGGCAACACAGTAAGACCCTCCTCCTGATGTTGTGAATAGTGATGATAGCTGTGAGGTCAATACAAATATCTCCTCCATCTCTAATTTTCAGTTTTCATATGACAGACTGTCAGTAATCAATAGACCACTGGGTGTATCCAGTCAGAGTAAAATCGGCGGCGAAGAAGTGGCTTCTCAAAATGTTTGTTTTCCCAGAAAAAATCAGATGATTATGAATAAATAATAATAAAAAATATATATAATAGATTGTGATTGAATAAAACTGGCTTCCAATGAGAGCAGACACTGTTTACATACAGTACTGTGCTAATGTCTTAGGGATATATGCAAATTGTTTGAATCTGTTTATATCAGCAGTGGGTTTCTTTCTGCCCACAAAAACACAAGTGAACATTGGAACAAACTCAAACGAACAAGAAAGCGGTAAAAAGCATTTTCTTTTTTCCAAAAAGCGAGGTTGATATTTTGTGAGCTGGTTAGTAGAACTTATATTTGGTTTCAGATTTCTGCTCACTGCCTCCAGTCACTGTGTGGATATATAAAATTCCATAAGCAGCTCCACCTAATTTAATCTAATGAAGTAAAATGAGCCAAACCAGGTATTTGTTTGTAGCTAAAATGAAAATTGGACTTCCATGAGGATAGAGGTCTGGAAATGGTCAGGAGAAAATTTGCCACACATTAAACCACTCTTTACTGTAATAATACTGTAATATTTGCATTTGTTGTAATATTAATGTTGTAGCACTAACTTAACACTACTGTCCAGTATTAAGCAGGTTTTAAGGATGATTTTCCCAGGTGACTGAGACTTTTAAACAGTACTGTTTATCAGTACTACAGGCAAGGTCATAAGAACAGCATGTTTGATTCTGATGGATAAAGGGTGAATGTCATGTAGAAATGAATTAGGACTGATTTTGACACTTAAAACTAAAAGGAATTGGAGGATGTAATCCCTTTAATGTAAGCTGGATTTTGGCTGAGGTGAAAAAAACCCCCAAATAATGCTGTTTACAGATTATTGAGTAATTATTTATTGAAAATCCAAATGAAAGCCCGTTATGCTCTGCAGCCTGACCTTTTCCAGAGAGCTGAGCTGAGTGAGGGTTTACCTTTGACCCTGCTGTCTAAACCCACCCCCAGGGCTTTAGAAATGTGTGGAATCAGAGCAAGGTGAGGCTCATCTGAACACAAAGGTCTGAGTGTGTTCAAGTTAAAGCTGCATTTCCAGTCTTTCAGCCAGAGCCTCACACTCCTGATCTCTTATCACCTTCGCTGGGTGTGTGTGGGGCTGAGGGTTCAGAAGTGCAGTTTTGTGGGGAGTGTCTTGTTACATTAGAACCAGAGCTTTATGAAATTTCTCACCACTTTGGATAATAATTAATAAAACAAATAGTAATATTATATAATGATTTATTACAGCCAAAAACTTTACCAACTTTTTTTTTAACTTAGTTTAACTTCCTAAAATGACCAGAACAGTTCTTAGACTTGTAAGTGAATTCAGGCTCTGAGATCACCAGGTGCTGGGCTGTGAGTCTATGGAGGGATTGAGCTCCATCCAGAACCTGACCACAACAGTTCTCTTGTATAGTCAAATCCTCACAGCAATGTCCCAATGTCAGTACACGAGCTCACTGATTGTGATGGTGTGGTTCACACAGGTCTCTCAGAGTATTGCAGGGTTGGTTTGAGGTGTGGTGGTTTTTAGGGCTGTAACCGAATACTCGAATATTCGAGTATTCATTCGGTGGGATGGCATTCGAGTTTTCATTTTGAGATTCG
>JBBMFX010045439.1:0-11405 GCA_037832545.1 Rhabdalestes septentrionalis
TGTCTCTCTCTCTCTCTCTCTCTCTCTCTCTCTCTTTCTCTCTCTCTCTCTCTCTCTCAGTCAGGCCAGGAAGTGATTGCGGCTCACATGGACCAGCCTGACATCATTCTCCCCAGTCGTTTAGGGAGTGTGTTGTTTTTTTTAAAGACACAGGCTGTGTGCAGTGTGTGGTGCCCTGAGAACTCATTTACATACCCCGCTGGACAACTTTCACCCTCCACCATAGGTCCTGCCCCCGGTCCAGGCCCAGCTGGAGGGGGGCAACTGTTTCCCAACCAATCACATCCCTACCACTCTCCTGTCCTTCATTTCTACCAATTTGCACTCACTGATCCGGACTAAACATATTTGTAATTTTGTGATGCCTTTCATGCTATTTAAATCATCACTTTTCTGGGCTTCAAGTCTGTAAATATTGACTAAACTGGTACAATTACTCCCACCCATCCACACAGTCCACATGTGGAAAATAAGTGGCAAAAAAAGTTTCCAAATCAGTTTTTGTGACTGTTGCATTTTAGCCACGCCCACTTATGTACAAAAGTTAGACTTGTTGAATTGCATGAAGACCTTGATTCATCAGAAAAAACAGTTACTCACCTGGGCTTGGTCAGTCTGTCAGAAACACTATGATTATTTCGAAGCACATTTGATATTGCAGCCTTTTGTGATATCAATATTGCAGAGACTGCAATAACGACTGTCAAACGATGTATCGTGCAGCTGTACCTGAAACTACCACAGCTGTATGCAGTAACAGCCTGGAACATTGCTGTAAAGATTTGATTGCAGTACAGAGAGCTCGGCTAGGGAGGTCATGTGATGATGCTGCTCTCCTTCCCAGCTCATGTGCCCCTGATGCTATTCTGTTAGACAGTGCTTTCCACACAGAGACCCTCAAGGGGAATTCCACCATATTTTAAAATTTGGTTCAGAGTTACAATTCATTTTCAACTCCTTAAAGGTAAACTTGAGATGCTCCACACAGAAACCTGTTCTGATGTAGGAATGCTGGACTGTCTCTGCCAGAGATGCGTCACAGCACAGCAGCCAATCAGCGGCAAGGAGAAATAAATAACTGTCCCAGATTGGCTTCTTTAAAACAACCCGCATCTGAGATCAGGGGTATTTCACCATCCCAAGACATGCTTATACGTTGCTTTGTGTTCTCTGAACAGTACTGAAAAAAGTATAGTTATATTTCATATTAAATATTTGACACATTTTGCTGAATACTGAATATTTACATATTAATATTTGATATTTCTATTAAAAATGACTAAATTGTATTTTTCTTATGAGCATAAAAATGCATGAAAATGTATTCATTGCCATGAAAAAAAAAAAAAAACAATATTACATATTGTAATGTACTGCTTTTAAATAATTTGGTATTTTGATACACGGATTGTTACACTCCAGGACCCCTGCTTTACTGCGACCGCTGTTTCTGCAGGACTACAATTTCTGGATTTCTGAAGAAGATTTAAGTCAAAACGCATCAGTTGTGTGAGTCTGAGCTGAAACCAGTACCATCCAGGGACCATTCCTGTTGCATTCTGTTCTTACAGGGATCTGATGAATGTATACATTTAAATCCTGACATGATAGACAATATTTTACACCCTGGATGTAGCAAATGGAAATGATCTTTTCCTGATCCATTGTTAATTGCAGTCAATGAAATAAAGTAATTTTTATGAATTCATAACTACGAAGGATCCTCATATCCAATATTGCAACAAATATTTGAAATCTGAATTGATTTAACATAAACATGTACATTTATTCTGAATTACTCGGAGTGGACTGACAGTTGAATGTGTAGCTGCTGTGCTCTGTTCGACTAAAGCCATAATTTAATGATAATTTCTTAAGAGATTGACGATTTTTTGGGACATTGCTCTAAAATGCGATAAGTCTCGTGTGGCTGATTCATCATTACCTCCCTGAACCGAGTTACACAATAATCTGTTTTAAAAAAGAAATATGTCTGGCAGTCTATCAGCCCCATGCACCTCCTATACAATAAACAGATTACAAACAGTGCCATGCAAAAATAATATAGTTATAATATAGCTATAGTAATAATATAGCTATATTATATACAATCATTATGTATGATTAATAAAAAATGCATTTACACAAATACTTTACATGTATTTTAAAGATACACTAAGTTTTAGAACTCCTCCGTGTTTCTGTTTTTTTGTATTGACATTCAATGGCTCAGTGTTCATTCTGCAGAAAATTCTTGCCAGCTATGTTGCAGCTCGGTGGGGTTTAAGTCTGGACACTTCTGGCCAATCCATGTTTTCCAGCTCACCACCTTGTTCTGTTTTTTTTTAAGGTAGTTCTGGCAGAGCTTGGACTTATGTTTTGGGACACTATTTCACTGTAGGATGAACCTGACCGACTAGGCACATAAAACAGGTCTTGCATGGAGCTACAGAATTATTTCCCACTTCTGGGTAACCAGTTTTAAACCTCTCACAGTTCAGTCCTTAGTACCATTTCATGCTATTCATTGGACTTCAACTGTTTGAATTTCAATTAAAAAAAGCTTGAAACACTGGGGTGTTTAAAAAAAAAAGTATATATGTATATATGTGTATAAACATAAAATATATATGTATATATTTTCACGTGATTGGATACATTGAATACATTAATGATTTGTCTATACAGTAAATACAATTCTAAAATAAACATATCCCATTTCAATTACATCTTTTGCCTGTCTTGGAGTTGATCAAATACATATTATTACAAGTAAGTCATCAGCCGCACACAATTTGTAACAGTAAACATGTCTTTTCACGTCATATAAATTGCATTTCTTTTATAAACCCAAGTGCATTCATGAGTTCCTAAGTTTGATTCAAGTGGAAATCATTTTTAAAAAGTTATGCATGAGACCAGTAGGATGGTTGAAGTTCGCCAAAGGTATTTATTGCCATTTTGTTAAAGCGTGAATGAGAGATTTGTATTCTTTGAATTATTCAAGTTCTTTAAAAGAGGCATCATTTATTCTGATATTTTGTGATTTCAGTTCAAATGATGCTTTAAAAAACAATATTTTGTTTAGAAATTGGGTGAATGTTGTCAGCAGTTCCTAAAAACTAAGGCAAAGCTGTTCAGTTCAACACCTATGAAAGATAAAACCTGAGACACTGAACATATATGCAGTGGCCTCTTTCCGGAGCTGTATATGAATAATAGCAAATAAAAAAACACACGCAAACAACTCAGTGTGGGCAACTTTAAACAGGTTTATTTAAAAAAATAAACAAATACAAAAACCCTGGAGTTCCTGAGAGGCCGGTGAACCCTGTTATGAATTTCTGTCTAAGATGTTTGTGGTATTGGGGCACATAGACATACGTACAGCCTCGTCGGCTCTGAAATGTGTACAATGGCCCAAATGTCGGCGGAGGGCCTTCTTTCTCGCAAACAAAAGCGAACAATCGGCCAAGTATGAGGCATATGATGTCTTGATCCCCGAACAATGGCGGATTGTGTGAACCCGTTTCAGGTCTCATGCCGGGTTGGCGCCAGAACGCGGGGCAGCACAACATGGGCCACTGTGGCTGCGGTGTGTTTGGCATCGGGGAAACAGGTCTAGTGCGATCGGCCTAAGTACCAGCAAACAGGCCAAAGGAATCATTCAGCAAGGAAAAAAAAAAACTAAACATGACAGAACATAGCTTACTCAGCCTCAGCACAAGACTTTTTCATCGCTGTTATTCCAAATCTGGTTTGTTTTCTTTCTTTTTTACATTTATTACAGCCGCCCTTTACACCGTAAACAACAGTTTATATGCCGATAGTGGGGCACGTTGGCACAGAAAAAAAAGGTCCTTTTGCTGTGAGAGGTGGCGGACACATCAGATGAAATGACACTTTCTCCTCTAACATTTAAGCCACAATCACCACGTTTAGAGTAATTTGTAATTTCTGGGGGGATATTCCAGCATTTTGAAGCTCATTCAATACCGACTGCATCTGTAAAATACTGTCAGAGTCTATAAACTATAACAAAGGGCTTTTAAAATTACCTACCTCAATTTAAACATGAGTCAGTTAAAATTTGGATTGCTGACGCATCCGCTTTGGGATTGCTTCACAATTTGAATGCTAGACAGGCAATCTGCAGGTTCCACCACAAGGAGGTACTATTGGCACTCAATTGAGTCCCACTGAAAGGGAGGAAACCCACACCAGCAGGAGCTCACAAATGCACTTTCGTTTGTAGCTACAAATTTCATGTATTAAAAAAAAAAAAATGCACATAAACTGACACGTTTTCATACTTTCAAGTTGCTTTGCCCCAAGGGCTTCAACTGTAAGTGTGTATCGATCCAGTTTTATTGGTTATCAATACACTGTAAAAAATGTCAGTAAATGTAACAGTAAAATAGCGTATAAATGCTACAGGAAAAAAATGTATTCCACAAAACATGCGATAACCGTGGAATTTACAGTGAAAAAATTAGTTTTACTGAGTAAGACCTTACATTTAACGGTTAAAAACATGTGAAAATACGGTTTATTGCAGGGGCGTATCAAGCTTTCCAAAAGGGATCACATGTGAAAACCCACGAGATAACATGATGTTATTATTCTGTTAAAAATTAAACCTGCTTGTGTTGATTTCAGTCAATGCTCTCTAAAATCGTCCTGGAGAAAAGCATTTCAACATAGGCTATTCATGCCTTGAGTTTTTGTAATCTGTACAAATTGGAAATGTATACTTAGTTGTTATCTTCAAAATAGTGTATTACAGTGTTTTAATTAGCAGTGGTTTTACTTTTTAGGGTGTGCGAAACGAAACATGTGAAACTCAATGCTATGCTTTGTCTCTGCTCTCAGGAATTCATTTTAAGAATTTGAAAGATTACCGTTATGCATCATCCAATCATGATCAAAATTGCGCCTTGGGCAAAGAATTTGATTGGCTGAGTTCTCATTGGCGCGAAGCGTTTGCGTGCCAGCACGTCGAAAGTGGAGAAGTGGCGAACGGTCACTGAAGCAGAACTACAAATGAGTGGGAATATAAAATAAAATAAATGTGTCTGGGCAACTTGGTGAGTTAAATTAAATCGTTTGAAGCAGTGTGTGGTTTTAAACACGAGTAGCGTGTACCGTGTTGATGGCGCATGAGCATATCTTGGCAGCTTGTGTGAAACTTAGATTTGCAAACGGGATGTGAAACAGCGTTTAGGTGTTTAAAACAGCAATATAGTTCGTGTTTGTTCACGCAGTTACAATGTTTAGCTGTTATTTATGTGGAACATCAGTGCAAACTCTTAGGGAACATGTTTTACATGTCAAACTTCACCGTAATGAACCACGATGCGTGTTCAAGTGTGGTGCTGCAGATTGCCACGATACGTTTCTTTCATATGGGGCGTTTAAGGCTCATTTTTACCGTAAACATAACAAAGATTCATATGTTGGTACTACAAATGCCCTTATGGTGTTTACGTGTAATATGTCTATGTGCCAGCGCCAATGTCGCGATGTCAATTCACTAACGGCTCACTTAAAAGAACATCTAGCCGAAGGACGTATTGTGACCTGTCCGGTGACAGGATGTGACCATACGTTCACTGTAAGGTCGTCGTTTACAGCCCACATGTCCAGGAAACACAGACAATGTTCTGTGGACAGTATAAGAGATTTTTATAAGGAGACAGTTTCTCAGTTTCTTGAAACTGAACTGTTAGTTACAGGCCCTACAGAGAGATTTAGTGAGACTGATGAAGGTGAAGTCAATCTTACAGAAAATTTCAGTGACCTTTTTCTCAGAAATTTTTCTCTGTTCTACTTGAAATTACATGGGCAGTTTCTTCTGCCAGCATCAACAATACAAAATATTGTTGAAGAGAGGCTCAGCATACATGAACTAGGACAGACATATAATTTGAATAAATTAAGTGCATTCCTGAAAAGTGACTTACAATTAACAGATGAGGTTATTGGTAGTATATGTGGTGTTGTGAAGGAATCTGACCTTTTCACCATTAGTCATGAAGGACCGATTTTTCAAGAACAGGGGCCTTTAAACAGAAGTTTAGATACACAAAACCTGTAAAGTTGTACTTAGGAAGGGATGAAACAAGGTCACAGAGGTTTGCCTACTATGTTCCATTGTAAGACCCTTCTAGACATTTCCTGGAGTCTGACTTATGGCAGAATTGTGCTGCACAGGGTACATACGTAGCATGCATAGATGTGCTTTGTGAGGTCAGTGATGGTCAGGTATATAAAAACTCTTTTCCCAAAACCCATCATGTCTCAAACTAATTCTATATCAAGATTCTTTTGAGGTGGTGAACCCATCAGGTTCAGCAAAAAGCAAGCACAAAGTACTGGCTGTATATTTGTCTCTGGCTAATTTACCACCTCATAGTATAAGATCAAGAACAGACCATATGTCACTTGTAATGCTGTGTCTAGAAAAAGACTTCAAACACAAAGTTT
Source organism: Rhabdalestes septentrionalis (assembly GCA_037832545.1). Lineage (NCBI taxonomy): Eukaryota > Metazoa > Chordata > Actinopteri > Characiformes > Alestidae > Rhabdalestes > Rhabdalestes septentrionalis. The sequence continues at coordinate 6,487 of JBBMFX010045439.1, forward strand.
TCTCAAGGCTCATTGCAGACTTAAAAGACCTGGAAGACAATGGAATAACCATGGCAGAGGAAAAAGTTAAAGGGACTGTTTTGTGTATTGCAGGGGACAATTTGGGGTCTCATAATATCGGTGGATTTACAGAAAATTTGAGTTTTTCTGCATATTTCTGCAGGTATTGCCAGATAACCCGAACAGATTTTCAAACAGATCCAAATGCACGTGGACCTCGGCGCACTCCCGAGAACTACAAATCCGCAGTAGACATTTTAGAGTCTGAGGAACAACAAAACGTTGAAGGTATAATATCTGAGTCCATTTTTAATTCATTGAAGTACTTAGATGTTTGTATGCCTGGCCTGCCACCTTGTTTAGGCCATGACATTTTTGAGGGTATCCTTTCCTATGATTTAGCCCTTTACCTGAAGTACTTCATCAAGCAGAAAAAGTGGTTCAGTTATTCAATTCTGAATAGACGCACTAAGAAATGTAAGTACAGTGGCTCTGGTGCGTTGAGTAAGCCATGTGCAGTAAACTCCAATGTAGTAAAGCTTTCTGGTCAGGCTATTCAGAACTGGAATTTTCTAAGACTTCTTCCTGTGATCATGTGTGACAAGATGAAGGAGCCCACCAATGATGTTTGGCAGTTGACCCATCAGCTAAAAGACATTGTGGAGCTGATTTGTGCACAGAAAATTTCATTGCCAGACATTCTCATCCAAGAATATCTTGCTTGTAGATTTTCTCTCTTTCCAGGACATAGGTTAAAGCCTAAGCATCACTACTTGCGACACTACCCTGCACTAATTGTAAAGTTTGGTCCTTTGATAAGGTTGTGGACAATGTGATTTGAAAGTAGGCACAGTTACTTTAAAAGATGTGCTAGGAACTTAAAGAATTTAAAAAACTTGTGCTTCACCCTCTCTGAAAGGCATCAAATGTACCAGGCCTATCTGTCAGAAGGGTCAATGTGTGATCTAACTTTGAGGGAAAAAAACAGCACTGCATTTTACCCAGAGCAGTATGGTGATTCTGTTAATGGTGCAGTGAAGCAGTTTGGATTTACAGAGAACAATACCAAAGTCTCAGCAGAAGTATTGTACAGGAATACGTTATACAAAAAGGGCCAGTTCCTTGTGACAGATAATATGGACTCAAAACAGTTTGGAGAACTTGCACTTATTCTCATAAAAGATGAAGTTGTTCATTTTCTGCTGAGAAAGTATGTAGCAGAGTTAATTCCTGCATACCATTTGCATGAATTGAAAAATCAGATTGAAATAATGCATTGTGTGAAAATCAATGACCTGGCAGATTTCTATCCTTTAACATCATATATGATGAATGAAAAAAGGATTATTCCATTAAAGCACGGTGTGATGTCACACTGAGCATGATTGTTGATCTGTATTTTCAAAATTTTTGGTTAATTAATAATTTATGTGAATAATTATTTTGGTTGTTTTTCAGAAATGGGTGATTTGGAGCTAAATACTTCAAACATCAGCAACGCCATTGATGCAGTATTAGCTGAACTCCCAATTCCAACAAAAAATTCTCTTGAGGACACCTTAAATTCACTTGGAGTGGAGTCCTCAGAAGATTTCAGATTTCTTCAGGAATCAGATCTGGCAGCTGTACTGAAGCCCATTCAAGCCAGGAAATGTATGGCTGTTCTAAAAGAGACCAATAAGTCCATGTATTCGTTTCCATATTAAAATGAAAATTCTGTCATGTACTCACTCTCATTGTTCCTAAACGTGTATACATTTCTAACCAAGCAGATCTCATTCCCATTTACTGCCTGTTTGGTTACTGACTTTCTTACAAATATCCTCCTTTGTGTGTAGCAGAACAACAAAATGTATAACTGTTTGGAACAATCTGAGGGCAAGAAAGGATGACACAATTTCATTTTTGGGTGAAATATCCCTGTAATGGTCAGACAAATTTATTATTGTTTTGTTATTTGTTGTTATTTTGGGTTATTTGTTATTTTTTATAAATTTTATTTTAACAGGGAAGCAAAATATTATTATGACCGACAACTGTAAAAACAAGTTTTTTGTCATTCTAAATGAACACCTGGTTTTGAATAACAATAGGGCGACAAACTATTCCTGATCCAACTAAGTAGGTACTTATTTCTTTTTTACAGCACAAATTTCTAAAACCCCAAAGCAAGCAGTCTGTTCATCGCCAGCATCTTTTTTATCCCCGAGTTCTACATATTCATCTCCCAGCAGCTCCCATATTGTGAACTGGGTTAGGTAGTGTAAAAGAAGAAAAAAAAAGAACTCCCATTGAACCCAAGAGTATTCACCTTAATCTCGGACCTTTCTGATTACGAGTGGCGAGAGACATTGCAAATGGCCTGCAAAGGTGCCCAGCAACTTGTGTTGTTCGTTGTTCTTCCTTAATAGTTATTATTGTAAATGTTCGACTTAAACATTACCTATCTTCTTTAGCTCAGTTAGATAGCGGAATCGAAATTTTAAATGCATAGTCTTGACCTACTGATTCTTGTCTGATTTTAAGACTGATCTTAAGCCATTGTATACTTATGATAAAACACAAGAAAAAAACACTAATGAAAAAAACCCTCACTAAAGTTATTTTAAATGCCTGCCAATCTTTATTAAAAATACTTGGGACCACACTGATGTGTAAATCTTTATTAGATTTTGATGGGTTTTGATGATTTGATTTATGTTTGTATACAAGTATTCTTAATAGTTTCTTAAAGGTAAAATCTGAATGTTTAGCAGTGTAAATTGTATCTCTTCTTGCTTCCTGCTAATGTAATAAGATGGTGCTTTCACGGAATTGCTGGATGAATTCACTTATGTTCAGTTTATTTATATTAAAAATACTTCAACAGCATTTACATATTTAATGTTTTTTCCTTAGTTTAAATAGTTTTCTGTCTGCTTTGTGAAATAATTATTGGTTTTAACCGTATTTATTACAACATAAACCCTTAAATGAGACAGTTCTGAACTGTAAAAAAGATGGTCATGAACCGTGATTATTACAGTGTAAATGCTGGCATCATAAATATATAAATTAGACAGTTACAAACCGTAAAAAAAAACAAAATCTGTAAAACATACAGTACAGTGGGTGCAATCCTGTAAAACTAAAAACGTTGCTACTGTATTCTTGACGGTAAAGTTCTGGCAACCACAGCTGCCGTTTTTTTTACCGTAAAATTTACGGTTTATTTTTTACAGTGTAGTATGATACACTCGCAGCAGATAGAGAGGCGTTCAAAATGCTGGAATTCTCAACCCTTAGAACGCGAGCAGCATGGACCCGTGCTAGTAGCACAACAAATGGTCGATTTCAATTATATGGCAAAACAACTGCATTTGTTAAAATCAGAGTTTACTAATGCACTCTGAGTTCAAAGGGTTGGAAACATAGTGAATGTAGCATTTCAGTAAACAGTCCTATCTACACTGTGATATTCTGAATTAATGTCACCATGTAACTCCAATCGAGGCTTTTAGGCTCCTCTGGTTTGGTCCCCAGCCCAAGATTAGTAATGCTTAGTTGTATGTGGAATAATGTTCACTAGTGTAGAAAAACGAATGGCACATGAATAAGTCTAAGTTAGCGTGGGGGGGTTTGTGCTGAATATACTCGATTCAAATGTCCATAATTTCCAAAAGAATCAAAGATGTTAACAACACCACACTTCTTTCTTCAACTTCTGTCCTGATGTTGGGGATGCACCGATACAATCGGATGATGTTGTTATCCAGTACTGATATTTTGAATTTTAAACACCATTTTAATATATGGAATATAACTGTATTAACATTACGGAAATATGTCATGTTTCTTCAATTTTTGTTAGGCTACAAATGCAATAAAATCAGTCAAATGTTGACCTTTTAGCACAGTAGCCCAGTGAACGCATCACTGTTAAAAAGTTTGGAATTTGATAAACATAAATAGAATTACATAACTACTTAAACCTAAAGAGAATGAAATATTACAAAGTATTCACCAAAAGCTTATTAAAAATTGCATTCAATATTTCAAGTATTCTGGGTGTTAAATGTATTCCAAATTTATTCTGGATAGAATTTTTTTAAACTAATTTTAAGATTCATTAATTGAAATGTCATTCTCATTATTTATGTAGATTTTTGGGATATTCATTCTTATGAATTTTATTAGATGTTTGGATATATCTTTTATTAAGCCTTTAGTCTGTCTGCTAATTTATTGGAACTGCATTCTGAATAGTTTTTCAAATGTTATTCTGCACATAAATTTTAGGCAAACTTCAGTCTGTATATTAATTATATATTTGATTTATTAATCAGGTAAATTTTTGACAATGATCAGCATTATCATCTACTGCTCATTCTGGACACTTCTAGTCAGATTTCTGACAATTGTCTGCTTGGTTAAACAGGACTAGAATATTTCAATGACTGTGTACATTTATCTGTAAATCCTTTGATTCTGATTAGCAATAGAAGTTCACTCTGTGGGATAATTTTATTCTATCTTTCTGTACTTCATTCTATATATTGGTTTTTGGGCTATACATTTTATTCTAATTTTATTTAGCAAATAATCTGACTGAATTACTTGGTTGAACAGGACTAGAACATTATAGTTACTGTGAACGTTTATCTGTGCTTCGGAGAATGTTTGAGTGTAAAATATTGGTCTGGATGCCTGGATACTGGTTTGATCCTGGTATCTTGGAGCATCCCAGGATTGATGTAACACATGTTACTGACGTGGAAATGGAGAATCGAGGAAATTCAGCACCCCGCGTCTACATTAGAGGTCGACCGATATTTGGCATTTTTTAATGTATCGGCATCGGCCGATATCGAAGTGCACTACGCCGATTTACAGACAGGCACCTATGCGGGCAGCCCAGTATTATTGTTGCTGTCGAACAC
>JBBMFX010045449.1:0-10000 GCA_037832545.1 Rhabdalestes septentrionalis
AGAGAGAGAGAGAGAGAGAGAAAGAGAGAGAGAGAGAGAGAGAGAGAGAGAGAAAGAGAGAGAGAAAGAGAGAGAGAAAGAGAGAGAGAGAGAGAGGGAGAGAGAGAAAGAGAGAGAGAAAGAGAGAGAGAGAGAGAGAAAGAGAGAGAGAGAGAGAGAGAGAGAGAGAGATATGTGCACAGTATAGATGAGTAGTTTCACTCCTATTATGAGGAGCAGGGACGCAAACATTGTGCAAGTTGTAAGAGGAGAAAAAATTCTGAACCTTTTCCCCCTGGAGACAAATTAAATGTGGGGTTGATTTCTCAATGTGGCACTGCAGTAACACTCTATGTAAATGAGATCTTTGTTTGATCAAATCTGTACAAGAAACTGAGGATTCAGCCCTATGATGAAGCTAATGGTCTGCTTAGCTTTATAAATATTGAGGTTTTAGTTATTTTCAGGAGTGAACGGGGATGCAAAGACAAAGATGTGCTCATAAAATCACAAACTTTAACATTTGCAGCATTTGTGTTATGAAGCTAAGCGCAAATACATTTAAATTCATCAAACACAGTTTGAGTAACTTGTCTAAATAACATGAGCACATTTCCAAGGTCTGAAGTTAAGCCGTGTTCTGCTGTGCCCAGATATAGAAGTTTAAACCACATGTGACAAGATGCTTTTATAAATATCTAAAGTTAAGCCTGCCTTCCTCACAAAGTTTCTGTGGAAGTTTGGAAGGAAAATTAGGAAGGACGGATTCATCAAGTTGCTGCTGGGGAATAGTCTGGGCTGCCAAAATCCAGGGATGTAGTTTTCTGTAGTTTTCAAAAACTTGATAACTTCACTTTCACAGAGAGTGCAGAACTGCCCGTGGCAAGTTTGACTTTGTTGACGGCTTGTTCTGACATTGACCAAACATCTAAGCTAAACTTAAGCTAAGTTACTGAAACTTGGGTGTACAGGAGTTGTTCCTACTTTTTTGGAATACAACAGAAGTGACTTCCCATTGAGGGGCATTGTTTAAAAGCTTTTATAACCTTTTAGGGTAGAATTTACCCCCACTCCCAGAAACAGGATTCCAACAACTGTGTGTATGAAACAATGGCTGTAAGTAGGTATGCTCGCATGTGTGTGTATGTCCGTGTGTGTATGTACACCATGGGTTGAGTTCTAATACGTGATGAGATTAAAAGAGTGTATGACAGTGTGTGTGAAACAGTAAATGTAAGATGGTGTATATGATGGTGTACATGAGAGTATGATAGGGTGGGTGTGTGTGAAAGAATGAATGTAAAAGGGTATGAAAGTGGATGTGGGATATCTGATGGTGTGTGTATGAGAGTATGACGTGTATGTGAGAGGTTTGATAATGTGCTTAAGAGAGTTTGACAGTGTGTGTGTCAGCAAGTTTGAATATCGTCCTACAGGGCCTGTCACACACAGCTGCTCCAAAATATATCATTCTGTTAGCAGTGCTTTTCTATAGAGATTATACGAGCTGTGCGTGCACACAGTTGAACACCTGTGCCAGCAGTGGTGTTCAAACTTTAATGAGCTGAATTTTCTAATTAGGAGTGTCTGAACACTTTTGGATATATGTCTATTCTTTAACTGGAAGAGGAGGTTGGGCTTATGATAAATTCTTAGTAGACCAAATCAGTCATAATCATGGAATAGCCCTGCCTTTAATCCTAAAGGCCTTTATGTGGGCCCACACACAAGTTTCTAACTCAGTTGGTAGCCTAGTGATTTGGGCATTGCCCCATTGTGGATTCAAACCCAGGACTGTTAGTGGCACCTCTGATGGGCCCTTTAGCACAATCCCCACAAATTTCTGTGTTCCTTGAATAAATGGTTCAGTGCAGAGAAAGAATTTCAAGCTTTTTACACTGTGTGTATGACAGAATGAATAAATGACTACTCAAATAATTTAAGAATTGCTGAATAGTTCATAGTAGACACTAAAGGTCTACATGTTTCCTTCATTTTATTGTTACTTTTTACATTTGACTTTATGTGCCAAAAAGAGTTTTTCATTCTAATTGTTTCACCCATTTATTAATTGCATCTCCTTCAAAAAACATTCTCCCCTTATAACTTCAGTATGTTTGCGGAAGGCCATGAATATGAAAATGAGTTGTGTTTTTTTGGGACGTGACAAAGTACAATGGAATACAATGGCAATGTTTACAAACTACATTATACTTGTCCTAAAATAAAATGCTAGAGTTCATATTTCCAGGGTACGAGCCCTTCAAAACTAAATAATAAGCCCTGTAATTTAAAGTGATTAAAGTTGATGAGTTGATGAAAGGCCTCCTTTCCCTTAAAGATGTGTACATGTACTATAAATATTTGTAAGTACTCCCGTTTTGTTGAGCTGTGAAGAAGTAATTCTTCTGTTTGCAACAGTGGGAAGCTGAGCAATGAAAGGAGAAAACATACACACAGCAGACTGGTGACATTGTCATGCTGAGATGAATGCTGAGTGTATGATGGCGAAGGAGTTTGATTATATCCACCGGTGCTGCATCTTCATGTTCTGAGCCCCTCTGCATAATGAAGAATAATGAAATCCTGAGATTAGTGTTCCAGAACAAAAGCTATTTACTCATATTCCACTTCCACTGACGGCATATGCTCGTCCTTGAGGTGCATTTGGCATGATTTTTCACTAAATGATGGAGTGTTCTTTTCTACAGGTCTAAAGCATGCGTGCACACGCCTGCAGGAGTTTGTCCTTAGCTAATTGGACATATGGTGCCTTTGACATGCCATTAAAAGTCCATCTTTAAAATGTCACATGAGCTGGATGCATCATCAAAAACAGAATGCTGTGGAATCAAAACCAATCATTGGCTCTAGATGTGCTCCCTGTCTGTGCATGTATGTGTGAGTGTATGTGTGAGTGTGTGTGTGTGTGAGGGTGTGTGTGTGTGTGTGTGTGTCCTCTTTCATTACAGTGTTAAGGGACAGAACCTAAATGTCATCTTTCTCATGCAGTTTCATAATGAATCACTGCTGCAAAGCTCAACAACTATAAAAAGCTCACAGATGCCAGCATGGCTGGACATAAAACAGACACCCACATACACACAACACACACAACAGGTAGTACCTCTTCAGTTGTTCTGAACTATCACTACGTGATTATCCAAGAGAAGCATTATATTGAGGGCCAAACAAACAAAATTAAATCAACATATTGGAGTAATACATCAGAGAAAATACTACTGGGATAATAAGCAATTGAAAAATATATTAATCCAGGACAATCAATCAGAAATAGCACTTCTAATCAAATTTGTACTACCAACTATCAAACTGATGTCATTCATGTCTGAAATTTTAGGTCATAAAAATTTGATCTCCTCAAAATGATTGTGAAACAACTTCCAGATTACTCAGACTCTGACTGACAGGAGGGACAGGAATCTCTTGGTATCCATTAAAAGATGAAAAATGCATGACTGTCCTTGTTAAGCTGCAGGAGCGCTGCATATATTCAATGTTATCACTTATTTGAAACCCCATACTTACTACTCTCCAAAGGGGAGGTTGGGGGTATAATCGTAGTAATCATGCCTTAAATTTAGCATAAACACTGAGCCATCATCTCCTCATCTAATGCATTAAAATGAGGTCTAATCACCGACCCAGGCTTTGGCGGATACATTAATTGAGCGATGAATATATTCTCATGTCAGAGACATATTACTCATTTCAATCAAGGGTAGCCTCGGTCCTGCCACTTTGATGTCATGTACAAGAAAAGCAGGTCCCAGGCGGACATCGAGAAAGAGCACAGTGTGTGGTAGCAGTGTCACACTAATAACTGCTTACAATACAACTACATTACAGGACATTTCAACCATATAACACTGATTGTCTTTTTAAAATACAGATCCTTGACAGATCTATTCCTTCGACAATGATGTAACCCGAAATTTGGTGTACGTTGAAACACTCCCCAGCCTAAGTCCTAACACAGCTGTAAAATCATGAAATCTAAACTAAGCCACAGAAAAAGGAAAAGGAAAATGCCATCCCTCACCATGTTACTGCACATTCTTACACCATGTGCAACCAAATTAGTTTGCCCACATAGTCGGTAAGTACTAGGCAAATGGTGTAAGTTGAGTGGTAGTGTTGTAAACTCAAAATGTCGTATGTTGAGTAACTCGAGGACCCCTGTAGAGCCTGACAAGACTCAAAATAATTTTTGGCAGCAAGTTAACAGTCAGTTCTTTAAGCTGATGTGTTCGAAGCTTAAGAATCTGATGGACTTTGAATAGGGCCAGATTGCATCTGCTAGACAAATCGGTAACACTTTATTTGAAGGGGTCTACATAAGGGTGACATGTAACTGTCTTAAGAATGACATGACACATGTCATGCACATTAATGATGTTCATGACTGTTGTCATAATGTGTCATTCGGTTTTTGGAACGTCCAGGAGTCGTCTAAAAAGCGAATGACACATAACAACAACAGTCATGAACATTACTAATATGTAATTAATGTGTAATGATATGTGTCATGTCATTCTTATGACGGTTACATGTCACCCTTATTACGACCGCTTCAAATTCAGTGTTACCGACAAATCTAGTATGCCATGGTTAGTTCCTACCAAAGGTGTTCCAATGGCAGGACAACAGTAGAGACTGGGGTAGCTGGTAGCCTAGTGGTTAGCATTTGCTCTGTGATCAGGAAGTCATGGGTTCGATTCCCAAGACAGCTAAGCACCTCTAAGGTACCCTTGAGCAAGGTACCATCCACATGGACTGCTCCTGGCTGCCCACTGCTTCACTTGGTGAATGGGTTATGTACAGAATAATTATTTCATGCCATTCACACTGTGTGCTGTGTTGTGTTCACATATGACAGAATGGTGACTTTGACTTCTCTTAAGATTCCTGGGCACCCAAGTCTCACTGATGAATGTGAGGTGAGAAGAAGTTGGTGTCTGATACAATCCCACAGAAGTGCTACTTTAGAACAAATTGCTGAAAACGTTTATGCTAGCTATGATGGAAATATGTCAGAACATGTGCAAAAAGATGTCTGCATAGCCAGAGACAAGACAAGAGTGCATTTGTCTATCAACAGCTGAAAGCAGCTACATTTTGCTTGTGAGTATCCCAACTGGTAGACAGAGTAATGGAAGAATGTGATCTGATCTGGTAAGTTAGTTTCCTTTGGGAAGAAAACTCGTTGTTCTTCATTTGGCTTAGTCCGATCCTGAAGCGTGGTGCTCACTTTAACAAAAAAATAGAGAACTTGGATCTAGTATTTCATCACTTTGCCTATTGATCTGGCAGGCTGTAAGCAGAAAGGATGAGGAAATATTTGTGAGTTCTGATGGTGTTTCATTCTGCAGCTAATAAGTATAATTATTTTCTATCTCCATGAATTCATCTGCAGAAATACCTTTTGCTCAGTGCCAGTGATTTTTTTTTCAGATTGGCATTAATATTCATCATAATTCATCGTCTGAGGTGGGGTGCTGTAGTCTATCACAGCAATCATAGGCTGGGATACACTACAGTGGAGAAAAACGCTAAACAGTCCGCCAGGCCATCACAGGGGAGATACATCGACATATTTACTATCCATGGTTTATGACAGATCAAGCTGGATATTATTTAAAATTATCTCGTATATCATTGTTTTATCTGTTCAGTTTCACTGTGAGCTAAAGTTGTGGTAGTGGAGCTGCACCCAGCACCTAGTTTGTCATGTGTTCCTCCATAGGCCACTCACCACTGCAGACTAGGGGCGAACCACAAGCCTTGCTCTGACCCAGTTCTCTTGATCAGACCATTTTCAACACCACTGGAGACTTCACGCCCATAGATGTTGTAATGGACCCCTCAACAGCGGCCCCTCCCCAGCACTTGGCGGATGAGGGGTTCCACTTGATGCAGCATGGCTGGAAGCGTATAAGCGTGGCAAGCACCCAACATCAATGAGGAGAACTACACCTCACCCCCCACCACCCACCCACCCCCACACACCTACACACACACATACACACAACAATGCCTTTCTTTTGCCTGTAGATTTGACCCAGAGGAATTCACCCGTTCCTGTTGAAGAAGCCGGTCACCTCTGCTTTACAGCCATCAGCACCGCCCCCATTCCCTCCCTGGCACCCACGCTACCACCTTCACCTCTACTCATCTGCTCTAGGTCCCTCACCCAGCTCCTCCCATTCCACATACATCTGTGGGCCAATAAACAATCATTTGTAAATAAACAAACACACCTATTTGCGCACCCCTGTCTGTTTTGTGTCTGTGCCCAAGCCTGAACACTAGGTGGCGCTACAGTGTATATTGGGGTTAAAAGGTAAGAATAGAAGTGTTAAAATATGGGTTCAGCTCAGAGTGAACTGATTTCCTTTTTAAAGGGTGATCAAGAGCCTCCATCAAGAAACCATCTGGGATAATGGGTTTGTTGTTTATTGTATTTCTCCACCGTAAATGTAAATCTAGCAGCCGGTTTGCGGTTGAAAATATGACTGCTCAAGGCCAATAGAAGGACACCCACATCCGCTCAACACTGGGCATGTGCATGTGGATGTGTTTTCACTGAGAAAATATATTTGGAGGTCTCTCTCTCTCTCTATGCTCAGTGCTCCCTTGATGGCAGTCAAACTCATAACCTGGAGCTCATGAACGTTTCCTGCATACTGAACACACACATACACAGTTTGCCAGTCTCCCTCTTACATTCTTTCTCCTTCTAATGTACGGACACGGGTGTGGCACGCCCGCCCGTCCTGGTGCAGCATATTTGAATAAAGCACACACAGAGTCTGCAAATAAGGCAAAAATGGGGTTTTAATGTGTTCACTTTGAGCCTGCTGAAATGACTGCTGCTCACTTGTTCCCTTACCTTACTCTCACAGGAGCACCACAATTTTCTTAACACCAATACTTTACTGTGTTTCCAATAAAGATAAAATAAAATCTATGTACAGAGTGCTTTTCTTATTCATATGTCTCCATAAAGTAATTAGTGCAACTTAACTATTTAGCCACATTCAGAACATATGGGTAAATGAACCATAATGGAACTAGAAAATATTCATTTTCAATTCTAGCAAAACACTATGCTTGAGATTCATCAGGTCCACACACTCACTAGAACATTCACAAAATGGTGCTTATGCAGATTCATTGGTCAGATCCAGCTCCCATTCCCAATTTGTAAACCACACAAAGTATGCCCTGACACTGATATGCATTAACAAGTTTCAGGTAAAGCCCCAGACACATGGTAGCTTTATTGGGATGGATTAGCTTAGCTCCTGTGACATTTTTGCACATCCGTCCTAGTAAATACTCACACGATGTGCTGGGACCACCAGTGACCTCCCCCTCATCAGCTACATGCCTCAGTACTGAGTAATTGGTCCACCAGCATTGCTATTTCAGCATCATTTAAGTGCACTGGCAGTTAACCTTCAATGGTTAGCAGTTAGCCGTTTGTCACTAGGGGTTAGCCATCTAGCATGTACATTCCTGACAGAAAACTGTCCTAAAATGGTAATATCTTCTATATTCTGTGCCAGCACTAAATCAAGGGCTTTTTTATTGTTGACTGGTGTATTTACCTGCAAGTAAGGAGACAAAAATATGGGGACTAATGTGTTCAATTTGAGATAATTGAAATGGTTGCTGAACACTTGCACCCTCAACTTACTCTCTGCTGCACTTCACATGAGTTCTATGCGCATGACAGCACTACCACATCCCCCAGATAAACCTCCATATTGCACAGTAGTCCCAACATGGAAATTCTTTTTCCTGTGAACAAATAGATACAGAAACCTTCCCATATGGCCAAATAAACAAAATAAAATACATTGATACTTGACAGGGGGTATCTGAGATGAAGGCAACAAATTTGTTTTTTTCAGACACCTACTATTGCTCCCATTATTCAACTCACCCACTGCAATCAGCATGTAAATTAATGCTTCAAATTCAAATTCTTACCTTGGATTAACCTAATCCCATATCCTACTTTTGTTAGCCCTCATCTCCTTTATAACCACCTCCTTTTTCTCTGTCCTAGACTTGTCCCAGCACTACTATTCTTAATCCATTTATTTCCTTTTACCTGATAAAGGCTTCCCTCTGGTTATGGATGCATTTGTGTAGGGGGTCCGCCTGATACCTCAACCTAATCTCCTTTTCTCCCCAAAGAGCCTTCCTGTGTCTCTGAGTACTCAAATTCCTGGATGTAGAAGTAGATTTATGCTATGAATGTGGTGTGAGTTCCTGTAGGTTATCTCAATACAACTTTTATCCCTCTCTGGGTGTTAGGTGTAGGCTCCTTTAGAGTTGAACTTGAGCTGGGTGAAGAGGTTTGCTTTGTAAAGAACAGCATAATACCTGCTCAAATAATGAGCATATGCTGAAGTCAGGTGTCATAATTTTTAATACATAAAAGTACAAATATATTAAACAGCTTAGGATGTGTTCACTGTTATGAATGCCTGCATAAAAGTTGGTAGGTATATTCCAGGCAAAACCCCAACCTAGGCATTCACAATGACATTGGAATTAAAACATTTGATGACATTTGCATTCTTTCGAAAACTATTTTAATAATTCTTTACATTGTGAAAAGATTATATAACTTTGTGTAAACGCATGATTTTTGTGCAATTCTTCCTAAAGGAACCAAAATTATCCACAGATGGGACATGTCCAACACCTTCTAGAAGATATTCAATCTGTCTAAAAGATATTCTACCCTGTTAAGAGGTCTATAGGGTATATATTCTACCAACATGTTTGTAATTTATTTAGAGCCAAAACCATTCAAGGTCTAAAACTCCTGTAGCCAATTGGAAGCTAAGGCTGTCATCTGAGTATCAATGTAACATGGCTACATCTCTCGACCCATATGTCACTGAAGCCTGTCCTAATTTGTAGGATCCTTTTAAATGCCCTGAAATACACCATTTGTTCCTGAGAAATCAAAGCCTTGGCATATCTTTCCTACAACAAGCCATCATAAGCAGTGTAAACATTCAAATAATGGCAGAAACACCAATGGTTGTAGTAAAATGTACATTACAATTTGATGTTTCAAACATCCAAATTAGGTGTACTGCTTATGCCAGCAAGCCGTGAACTCATTACAGCTTGTGTGTGATTGACCACTGAAAAGTAGCCTTTAATATCTTTTTATTCATGTCTTCACCCACCTTGGCCGCAGCCTACACCTCATAAATGATGCAAAAAATGTATTTTTCACAAACCTTCCATTTTCTCTTCATAACATGGGGTATATATGTGTAAGACAAGTATAAACAAGAATACCAATGTGAGCTTCACAAGAGCAGATTTTACCAGTGCAGTGTGGAATCATGTTTTGAAATATTTTACACACCTGTTGCCTCAAACTGAGGCTGAGCTGATAGGTAAAAACCAACAAGGCAGAAGTTGAATAAACATTCTGATTCTGAAAAACAAGCATCCTGTTTACATCTGAATCTTCATGCATTTTGAGTGTCAGGATTATACCTGGATAAAGGCTGAGCCACATAAAAATGCAGGTGTAAACGCAACCAGGACGCATTAAAAATAGATATAAATCTGATTGCTCAAACCACTACAGCAGTTTTAAGATGCATTTAAGCCAGAAGTAATAGGATTCAACAACCAAAGGCCCTCCCATTTCCATGATGGTTTTGCCTCCTACCGCACTGTTTATGGGGATAAGGCCTCCCCAGGCCCTAGGCTTGCTACTACTTAGAAATATTGTTGCTGCCCAGGTCTTCTCCTGACATAAGGTTGTTCAGATTTTTGATTTTCGTTTGATTCACATTTGCTTCATCTGATTGTTTTCACATTGACAGTATTTTAATGCATATTGTTTATACCTATCATGAATAGTATGATAGTACTATCTTTTTGTGCTAGGCATGTTAACGCAATAATAACCATGTTAGTGCATTTTTAAATAACACTGACAATTATTTTAGCA
>JBBMFX010045515.1:0-11404 GCA_037832545.1 Rhabdalestes septentrionalis
CACCATTTAGCGCTGTGTACCAGTCCTCTCTCCCGGCACTGCTCGCGAATTTCCACCAGCTGCTGTTTCACACAGACTAGGTCTTGCAGCTCCGGGCTGAGGGCCGCCATGCTTCCCGCCTTCTCTGTGACTGGAGCTCTCGCTCACACAGCGCCACCAACGGATACTAGAGGGATTACATCCCACGCAACCTCAACGCAGCTGTAAACATTGACTATATGGCCAAAAGCATTGGGACACTTCATTTTTTGGCACTTACTCCCAGTGATGTGTTATCTTAATGTTTCACTATACAAGTACATTTTGAACAATGCCTTGCTTTGTAGACACAGGATGGTGAAGAAAAATTTGACTGCTTGACTGTGTCCCAGTGCACAAAGTGAGCTCCATAAAGACATGTTTGGACTTCAGTGTGTAAGAACTTGACTGCTCCGCACAGAGCCCTGACCTCAAACCCCCAGCACTTTGGGATGAAATGGAACAGAGATTGCGAGCTGACCTTTTCATTCAACATCAGTGTCTGACTTCATAAAAGCTCTGCAGAATGTATGAAGACAAATTCCCACAGAAACTCCAAAATTTTGAAAGTCTTCCAAAAAGAGTGGAAGGTATTTCAGCGGCAAGGCAGGACCAACTCCATATTAAGGTCGATGGATTTGAATGCTGTGCCATTAAAATGTATTTTGGCGTAATGTTCAGGCGTCCCAATACTTTTGTCCATATAGTGTTTTTATTAACGACTAATTTGTCTTAGTAAATGTATTTTATTTTTTTAATCCAAAATAATCCTAGGTATGCAGGAGATAGTTTGTTCCATATCCATGTTCTGGACACGTTATATTCTGTACAATAAAAGTAAAGTAGCCCTTATAGTCAAGTGTGAACACACCACAGAACACAGTGTGAAACGTTTTATCTGTAACTCATTCACCAAGTCAAGTGGTAGACAGTCAGGAACATGGAGCCCGGGGAGCAGTGTGTGGGGATGGTAACTTACTCAAGTGTACCTCAGCGGTGCCACTGGCAGTCCTGGGATTCAAACCCATGTCCTTCAGCTCATAAGGGTAGATCCCTAACCACTAGGCCACCAGCTGCCCATTGTTAAATCATAAATTATGTGTAAGAGTGCATTTCAGACCAATTTCATCTGCATACATGACGCAGCACTGCATGGTTTTAATTAATTTTATTACAGGACACTTTCAGTATCTCACATCATGCAGAAGCCGGGAAAAACAAAACAAAAAAACAAAACAATTAAAATCTCGAAAACAATATTTACACACAGTACATACAAGGTAATGTGTTAAATCCCTGTAGCAATTTGGTCAAAAACATTTGAGGAGAAAATGTGTAAAGACGTCTGCCGGGTCGAGAAGTGTGAAGAAAATGGAACTGTAAAATTGAGTCGAAATTATGTTGATCTCTTTCGAGTTAGACACCTTAATTAAAGTCCTAACATCTATACAGTATCAACAGTATATTCCTTTATAATCTCAGTGTAAAAGGTGCAATACACATTTACAATCACATTCATGTTCCAAAATAAATGCTTGCTTCAAATGATCTGAGGCAAAAATGAAAATAAACACAAACTTGCTCTTCAGTCCCTCCTCCCAAAACTATAAGAGGGAAATGGTTTGTTTGACTGTGTGTGCATTGAAGCTGTCCCCTCGAAGCCAACTAACCAATCATAGCATCCTCAGCTGAGACACATTCAATCAACCCCATTTCTTTATTTAGTAAGTGAGCTGCACTTAAAACTGCAAATAATTTTGCAAAAATTATGCAAAAAGGGAATACCACTACTCAAAATTACAAATTGTCCATTGAAATGTGTGTAAACATGTTTAACGCAATTCGTAATCGTTTTTTTAAATGTCAAAAAAAGATTTTTTCCTTTTATTGTACTCAGGAATTTAGAATATGTCTGAAATGTATCTGACATCTGAAAAAAAAACAACATGTCTATATCTCTATATATATGTATGTATATTTCTATATGGGTTATTCTATTATTGTCATTAAAGCATTAAATACATTTGTTTATGATTTTTCTTTCTAGGAAAGTAAAAAAATGGCCTGTAAACATCTCTATATCTTTATCTTCATAGGGGTGGCAAAAAAACATTTCTGGAACCTATCGCTAGCTGTATAAAAAATGGTTATCTTTATGTCATTAAAAAACAATTACTCAACATTTACGGTTCAAGCCACCTTGTGTAACGGATGCCAGTCTGGAAGATCTTCATATTTGTAAGCAAGCCACCTTTGTTAATCATAAACAGCAACAGATTTACTGATCAGCAGTAGTGGGTCTAATTATATGCAGCTCCAAATAAACAATTAGCTAATCACAGTTAGCAAGCTGGCTAACTACAATAAAAAAAGAATTAAACAAAATTGTAGCAGATAATTATATTTTCTCCATAGTGCTACACTCTAGTCTGTAGTGTGTGTGTGTGTGTGTGTGTGTGTGTGTGTGTGTGTGTGTGTGTGGTAGGCAGCCCAGGAGAAAACATAACTGCTAGGAAGCTGGCGAAATGTGTCTGCAACAAACAGTAAATCCACAAAGTAATAATGATACAGTCTCACTTTCATGTGTTTATTTATAGGGGAAATATATAATCAGCTTTCCGTGATTTTGTATTAAGAGGTCAAACAACCTGAAGCGAAATCCACTGAAAATCCTCATGAAAATTTGTGGAATTTCTGAATGCGAGTGTGACTAGGCCTTAAGGGTGCATGAAAGGTTCAAGCCTAGACTCCAAGCCACCACATATATTTGAATGAAAGCTTCCTTTTAATTGGATATTCCAATTTTTCTAAATGTACTATAATATTTTTTTACAAATATAATTCAGAGTGGTCAGCTGTAAAACATCCACAGTGGTGGTGATAGGAACCAGACGGCTGAATATTTAATGCCTGTAAAAGGTTTTTAAATGACCTGCTGCTTTGCCTGATGCTTGAGGCACTGTTTTTTGTGATAAGCCTTGAGTCTCAAACCCTTTTTTAAAACATTCATGATGAAGTGGTACATTCAGGGCAATCCTACCCAAAACTATTCCACCATGTTACCATCATCAACATTACATCCAAAAATTCAGAGGACACTCAGGCTCACTGGTGGGTTTCAAATGGAAATCAAAATTGTAACGTTTTATGTTTTAGCCATGACTTTCCCAGTTCTATTAAAATCGCCATGGTAAGAAAACTGGACTTTCTTTAAGGACTAGAATCACTTTTTAGAAGGTGAGAAACGTTAAGGTGCAGGGAAAGTTTAGAGTCTAAAGCTCTAGGTTTTCTGGCACAGAAAACAAAAGCCCACTGTAAGTGCTAAACGAAGACTTTCTGGTCAACTAAGAAAGTCCTTAGTTGGGGACAACCAGAGGGTGCATTTCAGATATTCATTTATTTCATCGAGTTCAGCCGCCACACAAAGGAACACAAGTCCTACTAGGATATCAGATCAGCAAATGGTGAATTACAAACCGAACTACTCCTGGAGGAAAGTGGAATTTAAGCACGATTCATTTATAACACGATCATACGCTTAAAAGATCGAAGAAAAAGAAAGTAAAAGACACTACGTGTGCAAGCTCGTGAACATTACATTAAAGGAATTATAAAATGTTGAACACTGCTACATATAGGCACTATCAGAATGTGTTCGAAAGGGAGTGAGAAATTTGAAGAAAAAAGGTCCCATACATCATAAATCACAGAAAAGACGTATCTGTAAATTGCCATTATGGCAATTCCACGACCTATATATATATATATATATATATATATATATATATAAAATAAAAAAAAACGACACACATGGCAAATGCAACAGATTCAATCGCAGGTGTGACATACCTCCAAAGACTGAGCAACTGTGTGAAAGGGAACATCAGTCACATGTGAAGCTGAAGTAATTAAGAAGCTTCTTCTTGTGGAAGGGTCTTTTCTTTTATCCAGCGGCCCGTCCTGCTGCTTCAGCTTCCTTCAAAGGCTTTAGACAAGATTACCCTTCATTTACAGAGGACACCAAAAAATCTGTTACTGCTTTTAAAAAATAATTCAACACATCCTCTACAGCAATGTTTTGTGCACAATTTGTATTTAGTTAAACTTATTAAAACAAAAATATATATCAAATATAAAACGCGCCTTCATTTTCGCAGAGGCCAATGTGTGACACTGGGCAAAAAAAACAAGGAGTTGTGAATTAAAATGTGCGGAGGTGGAGGGTACTTACATTCACTCAGAAAAGCAACGCATGAAATCTGACAGGGGCCACCGAGTATTCGCACACAGCTGCAAGGCCATGGACTAAATGTTCGGCGACTGTGAAAACTGTCTCCGCTGCTTTGCTGAAGTGAGACTGCATTAATGAAAACGAACCTAAACGTACAAACCATTATTATTGGCACCCAGGTTTCAAGAAGGCCTTTGTGGCTGACACTAAAAATCTCTTTTCAACTGTCAAATAAAATGATCTTGTATTCCCAGTTACTGGCATTTCTAAAACACTTTTGAACAAAATGCACTGTGTAACATGTTTGTATTTCACAATAATTGAGATGTTTAAGACAAACTAAGCTGTTGTGAACCTGCCTGGTAGAGGAGAGATGTCCATTCAACTCCCACACACTCAGCAAGGGGTGGAAACAATTCTCAGAGGATCATATCTGGAGGAATTAGCAGAAGATGGTACCATTTTTTGGGTCTCCAAATCTAAAATTAGACACCCCCCGCCATTCTTTCTCTGTATTTAACCCGTTCACCAAGAGATGCAGGGGGCATCCAGGTACACAGAACTGTGAGTCCTGGGATTCAAGGCCACAACCTGCTGATCGCAGGGGAACCCCCTAACCACCAAGCCTCCAGCTGCCCCACTTTTTATGGTCAACTAAGAAGGCGGGTTCTATTTAAAATGAAGAATAGTCATCTATTAAAGAACCACGTCCGCTAAATAAGGTGGAGGGGGAAAAAAAACTAAAACTGGACAGTGGTTACACCGTCCACCAGAGCTGCAAACCAAAATATACCTACAAATGTACACAGAAATATTTCACTGGCCACTGAATCAAGATACTGGCGTGTTCATTCCAGGGCCCCCCTTTCGAAGTCACATGTTTTCCAATTATTGCACAATGGTCCTGATAACCATGACAATGAGGTACATTCTTAAAACTATACATACTTTAATTAAATGCTTTGCCTTAAACGGAATTTTATTTTCTCTCGTATTTCATGCGAGACTGAGCTAATTGACCCCCAAAGGCCACCGTTCCCGAAGGTGCCAACAATAACGGAGCCGATAATCTGTGCATCTAGTGGTAAAGAATTTCATGCTTGGAGCTAAAGGAGTCTAAACATAAAAAACAAGTCAGCATGATGAGAAGTTTGGTGGTTCTAGCTTAAAAGTCTAAGTGGAAACAAGAATTAAATCAGTATAGTTGAGCCACAGACGTTTGAAGTGCTTGATGTGCACAAAACGGATCCCAGGCTGGTCAGGAAAGAGAATTTCTTACACCCACTTTAATCTACAAAGTGCTTGTTACTCTGTTTAATCAGGTTTGTTGGGAGCAGGGAAAGCACTAAAATAAGCTAGGAGTTAGGGGTCCTTCAGAACCAGGGCTGGGAAACACTCCCTTAGGACCTTGCTTATGTTATTGTAATGCAGGCCACTGCAACAGATGTTAGCGTCAAATCCTGCATAGAGAAAGCAAACATTTATTCAAATTATTGATATTTATAAGGCCAAAGCCACAATTAAACCAATCAATCCACCAACCAACCAACCAACCAACCAAAAAAAGACAAACTTAAATCTGAGGACACGGTCTATTCACTTTTAACAGCATCTTTTAGTAAATAAAAAAACCAAAAATGGAAGAGCTATTCACAAAAAGAATGTAGCACAAATATCCAGCTAGACACGTCATCCAAAACAAAAACTCATCCACAATAAACCTGAATAGACACCTGAAATAAAACTAAAATGCTTTAATTGATGTAACTAATTGCTTACTTTGCTAGTATAGCTGAATATCTTGTATAATACCAGGTAAGCATAGCTTAGAAGATTGTTGGAGTAAACGAGGCTATAGACTAACATAAACTGCTCCATACTCTTCATGTTAAAGCCAAATTCATACCCTACCAGGGTGGCCTCAAAGGGGAATTACACAGATTTTTCCACATTTTCTGCACGACAAAAGAAACAACAGGTAAACAAAGTCCTACAAAGTGTTCTGATGCTCCGAGTGTTTAAATAAAGTTGGATCTGTTCACAGTGGTGGTGAATGGAACTAGACATCTGAAAAGAAATACAAAAAAAAATGAATGTCTGTAAAATGTCCCTCACAGATTGTTCTAAATTGAAAGACATGATGGCTGGTTGATGGTTGAGATGTACAAACGTTTGGACACACCTGCTCCTTCAAAGATATCCTTTGTTTTTATTATTGCCTAAATTATAGATTAATGCTGAAAACATCACATATTGCTCTGATGACAGTTTTGCAGACTCTTGGTCATTTTCATGAGGAATCCTGGAATGGTGTTTGATTAACAGGTGTTTCTACATCAAGAGTTCGTTAGTGGAGTTTCTTGCCTTCTTAATTTGTTTGGGATCATCAGTAGTGATTGTCTGGTTGGTACACAGTTAGTGATCCGGTTCCACTGCGGTTCTACTGCACATTATGGCAAGAACCACTTAACAAAGTGAAAAAAAACAACAGTCCATCATTACCTTACTACAAAACATGTTCTGCTTTAACTGTTTTGTTGTTTACTGCATAATTTCATTAATCATTTAGTTTGTTCTCAATATTAATCTGCAATGTAGAAAACAAAACAAAAAACACTGAAGGAGAAGATGTGTCCAGATTTCAACTGGTAGTGTAAATGCAGGGGCAAAATAACTAACTACACAAAATATTATGGTTAAAAAAACATAATTTGCTGAATGTCACAATATTATCTGACAAATACCCCAGTTCCAGTCCTCAACACCGCAAAGTAACGCAAGTCTACAACGAACCTTTCACATCAAACCACTCGGATTTTACATCTCATCTGTCAAACTGCAGAAATCTGGAAAAATCGGTGAAGCTGCTGCTGAACAACTGCAATACTGTGAGGCGTGCAGAACGCAGATTTTTACGGCTTGTCGTAAATCCAGTGTTTTGTGGAACCAGGCTGGTTTGTATAAAATTCTTTGGTGGGGTGACAGCTCATTACCGAAGAACACCTTATCGTACGCTGGTAGAAATATTGCACTGTCGTTGTCATGCTGTAGTTACAAATACTAACAACATTAGCTACTCAACACTGAACACTCTGCACTAATCACCATTCTGGCTCCAAGGCAAAACACGATGTAAAGTCTGAAGGGATTAAAAACAGCTGACACAAAGGGACAACCTCACATATTTACTGTGTAAATACATCATCTTCACCTCAGGGGTAAACCCGCGAGTGCTTATGTTGGTCTGTCAGCCCATTTCCGATCGTTCGGCGATGATATGGTCTCTGGGGCGACAGCTCGTTCCTAAAGAAGCGACGTTAAAAACCGTGAGTTCCTCCGACTTCCTCTTCGCCCTCAAGGCTGAGAACTCTGTGCTCCTTGCAGGAGGTCCGTGACGTCAGACTGACGGGTAAGGTGGGACGGTGGCGTGAAGCGGCAAAGCAACAACACTGTTGGATTGTCTTTCACCCGGACAGATCTCGGGCTGGGAACAAGCCTCGGAGGTCGGGACGGCGCTCGGTGGGGGCGTCTTCGCACTCCTCGAGGGAAAACCACTGAGCAGGAACTGCGGGACTGAGGAAACTAGTTTTGGTGTCCTGGACAAAAAACACGAAATGTGGCACAGTAAAAAAAATATTCACAGACAAATGGAACTTATCCCATTTCCCACATAGCCCAAATTTAGCCGATTACCGAAGTCACATGTTTTCCGTTCTACAATGTCTACCTCAAAAAGAAAAAGACGCTGAGTTACACAGACTTCCAACCGGACTAATTACATCTGGACTAAATTCACATGCAGGCTGGAGTACTGGTGTAATGGGGGCAATGGTTACATCATCTACAAAACCAATCAAAAGTCTGGACACACCTTCCCATTCGGTTATTTTTCTTTGTTTATAAATTTTTCTACATTGTAGATCACTATTGAAAACAAACCCAGCTATGAAGGAACACATGGAATTATGCAGTAAAACATAAAAGGTACAAACCAGAACTTGTTTTGTAATAAGTTAATGATGGAATGTTTTTTCTTTTTAAGTGGTTCTTGACATAATGTGGAGTAGAACCATAATGGAACCGGATCACTAACTGTGTACCGACCCGACCTTCACAACTGATGATCCAAAACAAGTTAAGAAGGCAAGAAATTCCTCTAATGAACTCTTGAGGAAGAAATACCTGTTAATTAAACACCATTCCAGGATTCCTCATGAATCTGACTGAAAAAATGCCAAGAGTGTGCAAAGCTGTCATCAGAGCAATGTGTGATGTTTGCAGTATTAATCTACAACTTATGCAACAATGAAAACAAAAGAAAATCATTGACAGAGAAGGTGTGTCCAAACTTTTGGATATACAATGTGCATATTCAATGCACTCAGATCAGGTTAAATCTCACCCTTATCTTATTCGTTCACTATGACTTGGACATTCTACACAAGAAAATGTGAAAAGTAGAAGGGTGACTTTACTCAGTGGCATCCTGTTCTTTGCCAGATGTGCTGCAGGCTCCTCCTTTGTGCATCACCCCGAACGGGAACGCGGCTCCGCTGCTTGATCCGTATGCCAGTTTGTTGAGACGGGAAAGGGCCTTAATACTCCCAGGGGGGCGTCCAGGGCTGACCTTGTAGCCTGCGGCTCTGGTGGTGCCGAGCGGTCTACCAGGACTGGTTTTAAACCCAGCGGCCTTGGTGGTACCTAGCGGCCTGCCGGTGCTCGTCCTGTAACCGGCTAACTTGGTGGTCCCTACTGGCCGCCCACGTTTGCCTGACTTACCTGTGGTTTTCTTTTTCTTAGAGTCCTCAGGTTTGTCGCTCGCTTTGGGGCCCGTTCGTGCCTGGGGCCGCAGCTGAGTCGGGTTGGGCAGCCTGTGGCAGGCCGAGGACTTGGGGCATTGCGACGGCACAGTGAGATGAGCCAGAGGCATCTGGAGGGACGGTGGAGGAGGCGAAGAGGGATAGAACTTGTTCACATGTGCCGAGCAGAGATCAAAGTGTCCGACGGGGTGCCTGCCGTCCTCAGCCAAACACGAGGGCCTGCCGCTCAGGCAGTAGTCATTACTGGTGCTGGCAACCTGTCGCATCATCTGCAGGATCACACAACCGATTAGAGTTTTTAACTGACAAACATTTGTGGACAGTACAGTGCCAAAATCAAAGACCACCCTCACATCCTGCTGTCTCACTGTCTCAGTCATGCGTTTCTGTGGAAAGGCACCAAAGTTTAAAGTGCTGAAGATGTAGCTGTAGCTGTATTAGCATTATCTCCTTTTCATCATAATATCCACCTGATTTCTTTCCTAAAAAGTCATTACTCTTTACTCTCCAGGTAGGAGCAGCAAAAACAATAAAATAAAAATTAAACCACACAACAGTACAGTATAAATAGTACATTATATAAATAAAAAATATATAAATATGGACGTGCGCATTGAAATATATACATGTGGTCGTATGTAAATCTTTATAAGTATGTGTATGTAAGTTCTGCATTCTGAATCATCAAAAGAACCCAAAAACTTCCAATCTTTGTGGGAGACTTGTTTCCATCAGTATTCAGCACTGACATTCATCCACATTCCCACAAACACCAAGATCAGTTTTAGACATCGGTTGCATTTTCTGCTTCACCACAGCATCAGTACTAATTTACACCTAAATACAAATTTACTAGGCTCTCCTACTCTGCTCTAGAACATTTATTCTCTCAGGAACACCTACATGAACCTCAGACCCACCAAGACATCTTCTCACAGCAAAAGTGTTTACAGGCACTTCTGTGGGAAGCCAAAGTGGAGCTTTGTTTTCTCTTTCACAGTCTTTGCAGGCTACCGGTCTTCCACGTTAGTTATGGGTCCCACCTTTTTTCCAATACATTTTTCAAATGTATTGGAAACTCACTTATTTCCCTCTGATGTTCCTCTTCCTTTTGCGAAAAGATTGCCTTCTACCCAATCTCCTCATCTGAATTTAGATGCTCATAAGAGAGCCGTGCGAACAGCTTTTTCTGTGAATGGCTAAAACTGAGGAACTAAATGTTGATTGATTTAATAGCAGAGGCAACTTGAACTAAATGGCCAAAGGGCCTGTAAACTAGCTTTAATCCTTGTAGTGTTGGTCCTAGCTAATGCATGAAACTGGACATGACTAAACTGGGAAGGAAATGGGGAGGGTACTGGAAAGCAAATGAAAGAAAGAGATAGTGGTGTTTGATGTCTTTACTTTATATTTTCAGAAAAGATCATTCAACTTGTTTACCATGCTTGTCTTTTTTTGCTAACTGATCACGGGGGCACAGCTTCAGTCCTGGGGTCATGCAGAGACACACAAACACACCCACCAAAACCTGGTTCTTCACCACAACAAGAGATTTTGGACAACATGCTTTCAACTTTGCAGACACACTTTTCTATTCCAGGCCCATTCTGTCACACTGCACAAAGTGAGCTCTAAAAAGACATGGCTGGAGGAAGTCATTGTGGAAGAACTTGATTGGTCCACACAGAGTCCTGACCTCAAACCCATCCAGCACCCTTGGGATGAACTGAAACAGAGATTTTGAGTCAGGCCTTCCAACATCAGTGTCTGATCTCAAATATGCTCTACAGAATGAATGGTGGCAAATTCCCCCAGAAACTTCGACATTTTGCGGAAAGCCCCCCAAGAAGAGTGGAAAGTGATATAGCTGCAAAGGGGGAACAAGTCCACATTTGATATGTAATGTCATCAAACTCCCGGTTGGAAGAATGGTCAGGTGTCCCAATACTTTTGTCAAGGTAAGTGTATGTTAGTGTAAATCCAGTCGTGGGAGAAGGTAATGCATTTTCCCAGTCTTCCACTGTTGGGGCTGCTTAACACACTGTATAATTTATATCATGCATTAAATATCTGTGCTACAGTAGCATTCGTGCACAGGCGTGTCCACTAATGAGGCGTTATAAGCTCTGTAGGATCGCGTAACGATGACATTCCTGATTCTGGATCGTTTCTACAGTTAAAACAGAGAGCTACGGACCGGACCGTCACCGTCATGTTAGTCCTGATCCCAAACACAAAGAGTTTCTTTGTTGTCAATTTAAATCTCACACAGACATGCAAATGCGAACTGCAAGTTTGTAAAAGTGTTTTTAGCGACGGGGGCGTCCAGCCGAGC